>PVIJ01014292.1:0-41415 GCA_004024925.1 Scalopus aquaticus | reverse complement strand
CACACACACACATAGACAAACACGCACACTTTCTGTTCTTCTCTATCTAGTAAAGCATCAGGTCCTGTTGGTCTCCTTCCTGGTAACCCCTTCTCACTGCAGTGGTTCAAAACCCACCACACCCGAATAGTGCTTCTTTGGGGTATTGATTATTTTGAGCTGAAGGCCCTTGAGAAACCATAGATGTAATAGATGTAGAATCTCTGCCTCCCTTTCCAACTTGGGTTTTAACATTTGAGTCTTAACATTTTCGACAAGACATGTACCCTACCTTATACCAGAAATTGAACATTCTTAGTATTGGAAACTAGGAACTGACACCAAGATGAACCTGTGCAAACAAATTATGTGTTGGATTTTTGGGCTTGTACTTTTTTTTGGGGTGGGGGGAGATTTTTCTAAAAAATATTATTTACTCTGAAATGAGCAGTTTCAATTCAGACTAGAATTGGAAATGGGATTGGAATCCTGAGAAAGTAGACAGGTTAGAATGAACTAACAGAAAGTTAAAGCAGAAGACCAAGACAAGATCAAGGCAAAGAGAGAACAAAGTCCACAGGCAAATGTGAGGAAAGCTCAAGCTGAAGTTCACTACTGAAACTAGGTTTGCCTGTAAGGCAGGTAACTAATTGATGGTTAAACACAGAAAGGTTGCTCCTCGCAGTCATCTGCTTTAAAAACTAGTTCTATTCACAGTTAAGTCATTTCAGTTGCTTTGCTTCAATTACTTTCATACCAAGGTATTTGTGAATATCACATGAATTCATCAATGTAAATACTCTGAAAATTCAAGGTCTCCAAGGATAAAAGTTACTTTACTGGCCACCTTCTTTTGTGCATGACAATGGTAGAGGGCAGAGGTGGGGTGTGATGTCTTCACAGAGTGTATTAGAGAGCAGTGACAAAGCATTCCTCAAATAGCCTCAATCTGTACAAATAAATAACTACTAAATTCTACTAAGACTCATAAAGGTATAAGTAAGAATGAGAAAAGGCATTTGTAGAATCTTTTTCTCTAGCTAAGTGAGATGTGTCTGACCAGGAAAGGCAAAATTTTTCCCTTGGTGCTTATCAAAAGTCTTTATCAGAGAAATGAGTGTTTGATGCTTACCAGAGAAACTAGGGGAGAGACAATGACTAGATCCTTATGCAAGATGGAATTATGTGGTCTCCTCAATGACTAGTTTACCTCTTAACAAAACTTCTGTAATTAATTTTACTTGAAAGAGACTCAAATTTAGTGACTAAAGGCAGATCATGGGCAACTCTTGTGGTGTGTATGTATGTTTGTGTGTGTGTGGGTGGGTGGGTGTATGTACTTTGATAAATAGACATGTGGCTAAGTAGAAGTTGTAGGTAAATGTTTATAGAAAGATCTAGAAAGTGAGGCTTCCAGGACTCACTGGAAAGCACATTAGAAAATGTCATTGTCTCCTGTTTTCTGAGCTGATAGTAAGGTTGGGAACACCCTGTTTTCTGTAAGACAGTATGTGGAACTCACACATAAACACAGACAAGTCAAAGGTGTTCTGATTAAAGGTGGCAATTAAAGCCAATAGCTGACTCTCCTTGGCCAGTCCCTTCAAGCTGTCACTGCTCCAAGTTCCTGTCCCAGCAAACAGAGATTACCTGGGGGCTAATCTCAGGTCACTCAACATCTTATTAGAAGCAGGGTAATTGGCAAGGCTGGGGTTTACATATAAAACATCATCTCAGAGAGAAACTGGAATAGTGGTCCTACTACAGCTATGGAACAGGAACCAAATGGGTCAAAACAGACAACCCTAGTGAGCTTTGCTCATGGTGGACAGTGCTAGTGGTATAATTTTAGCTTAAACCTGCAAGCCAAGTTTTTGAACCTGAAGCAAAATTGAATTATAATTTATTGAGATTTACCAGGGTATGTGCATTTCCATTTTTTCTTGTTAGACATTGGAAATAGTTTCATTTGTATTTCAGTTTTTTGTTTGTCATGGTATCCTCTTATATAAAGATATGCATTCACAGCTTAATATATAAACATAAAATATATCAGAATTCAAAATTAGACATTGCAACAATAGTTAGTCAGTGACTGTTATGAACTCAACATGGAAAAAGAAAAGATAAAACTTTCATGTGTTAGGAATTTATTTTTAATGAAGAACATTTTCTGTCTACTTAAATGAAGTAGTGTGAATCAGTAGGTCATAAATTATGAATGATGATATTTAGAACTTGCAAGTATAAACTTATACCACTAGAGTGGATGCCTTCCTTTCACTATGCAAAATAAAACAATCACAGCAGATCATTTAACTGCGGAAGAAAATCACTAATATTCATTTTCGTCATTCTAATCCGTTTGAGAGTAGAGCTCCAAGTTGATGATATTTTATTCATTAATTTTTCTCTCTGCTATATATACATGGCTCAGATGCTCATGACTTCCTCAATGCAAATTAGAATTTTAGGGCAAATAAGGAGAATGTAGTCCTTTATTCTCACTGCTTACAAATTTGGCAGATTCAGGTTTGACTCTGGGGTTGGTATAATTGTATATATGATAACTTACCCCCAACCCTGTCTGTTATTTAACTATGCTCCATGTCACCATTCTGTCTGATAGTCCAAAAGTGCATTTTTGTGTGAAGATAAAGGGGAAAGCAATCTATTGACCATGAGAGTGTGGTGTTCCCCCTCCATTTCTCCAATCCTCTCCAACAGACGCTTGATGTGGTTTAGGTACTGTTATAACTATTTTTTCTTGCTTGGTTTATTACCCCTGAAAACCCAAGCCTCTGGGAAATTTGCTAGTACCCAGCCTGGCAATATTTGAAGCATTCAATCTTGGGTTAACTGCTTTCTGGAGAGCCTTCTCATCTTACAGATTGACCTGTGAGCCTCAGCTCTAGGGTAAACTACACAGTATAGTCCTGAACCTAACTCTTCATGACTGGTTTTATGCTAAGACCTGTCAAGCCATAGACTAAAGCCAAACTGTCCAGCTGAGATCACAATAGATCAATAGAACCATGGTGAACCTGCACACTTACAGACATGGGAAGAAAATTGTTGATATAAGCCACTTTGGTTTGGAGTGTTGGGTTTCCTGCATTATTGTGGCTATAACTGATCAACATGAACATTAACCCACCTTACTCCGTTTCTTCCTTTAAGACAAGTCTGAAGTCCTTGGATTCAAGCATGGAGGAAAATAAGTTCCAGTTACACCCCTGAAGAGTGCTTCTATCATCCTGATGGTCATACTTTAAGCTAAAATGGAATTCACCACAGGCATCTAACAGGGCTTTTTTTGCTCATAAAATAAAGATTGTCACAGAAGATCCATAGATGAAGTAGCTTAATAAGATACAGACTTAGGATAAGTTGCAAATCTAACTCCTTATGGGGATCAAAGTTTGCCTATTTTGTCCCTTTAGAGGGAATGGTTAACATGCCCTGGGAGGACTTTTAACATCCTGACTATGTTCTGTATGGGTCATTATTCTTCCTGTTCTGTAGCTAGAAAATGTACACCTTTCATTGTCATGCAAAGGCATCACACTGATGAAATGAGAAATTATGAGTTAATAATAGAGAGGGGAAAAGAAAGGAATCCTAGGTCCATACCCCATCCCCTCTGTTTCTCAGGTATGTGTCCTTGGATCAGGCACTCCATCTTGTCCTCAGCTCTTCCTTGGAAGATGGGTGGGAGACTAGCTCATAGCACTGGTGTGAGAAGTCATGTGATGATGCCATGGAGCTAAAGAGAACTACACATATGTTACTGTGGGAAGCAGGTGTTAGGAAGCTGTGAATCATGTGTAACACTGAAGGGGACTGGCTTTGAAGTCTCATAGACATGGGTTTAGACTCCAACTCCGCCATCGACTAGATATGTGATCTTGAGCAAGTTGATTTACCACCCTGAGTCTCAGGATCCCTAGAGAGTATAGGTAATGGCACTCTCCGTGGAGTTGTGAGGCTAAGTGAGAACATGAGTACGGGATATTTAGCGCAAGAGTAAGGCATAGAGTAAGGGCTCAAAATAGAGCAAATGGCTTTATTAGCAATTTTTGTTATTGATGCCATTGCCATGGGTATAGGTTTTAAATTTGTACTTTGATTAGGGAGAAAGCCGATCTCTTTGGATTTTGCAGAGTTGCTGAGGACACTGCCCTTCTCCCTGACTTCTGCTACTGATGATGGTTGTTTTTACTAGCTACCCTTCCCCAATGTCCCCTCTACCAGGTCAAATCTCTAGGGGCTCACACCATGTGACAATATCTGGGTTAGATTAAAGTTGGGAAGCTCAATGTTGCTTCAGTGTTGCCTCTTCCCTGCCCAGTGATTGTCCTGGATCAGACTCCACATAATTCATTATCCACAGTTTGGTGTCTTTGCATGTGACAGCAAGAATGTACATAGCTAGAGCTGATTTATAATTAGTAATTTTCCCTAATTAGGGAAAACAAATCAATTAACTCTGACCCCTGTTTTCAAATTATAAAAAAATATTGTTGATTGGCATACGAAGAATAGAGAAAGTTCAAACTACAGATACTGCAGATGAGGTGCCGTAGGTATCCTGTTCTCTATCAACAAATAAACATTTTAAGAAGGACTATAGGATTTAAAAAGTCACTTATAAATTCCAAGCACTTATTAAGCTACTATGTTCACTTCATAGTGGAGCTGAGATTCGGTTAGTCATGAGGCAACATTTCATTAGTTAACATTTAAATCAACTTAGTTTCATCTTAATTAAACACCATCCATTTCCTATGGTAAAAAAAAATTGAGAAAAAGGAAGAGAAAATTCATACAGAACACCCCCACCTACAAATGATGGCTATTTACATTTTAATGTATTTTATTTCAATCATTTTTGCTGTGTTCAACTTGAACTAGATCATTTCCAAGTGAAATGTTCTTATACTCTTATGACAGAAGGTTGTATTTCAGTAATCATATGCCAAGGTCACAAAGCTAGTCCTCTTTCAGAATCACACTGGGTACTTAGCATCTTTGGCTTTGGACTTTTCCAGGCCCATCAAAGCTGGACTGGTTTCCAAGGCATCTAGAACGATTGCATAACTCATGATACTGACAAACACTTGGTGTTTTGAAAATTTGTGTTCAAACTTCAACTATTTAGTTAAAAAGTTAGGAGACAAGTTTCAACAAGTTGAATTGCATAGTGTTATTCTCTGTTCTGCTGAAAAGGAGAATAATAAAGTGCTATTGACAATAACAGACACACCTTATTTGGATTTGTTTTTCTAAGTGTCTTCCATTTGGGATTTACAAAATCTGCAAGAGCCCTGAAAAAATGGCAATTTCCTGTCTATTAAGCACCAAATGGAAAAACAACAAATAGACTGAAAAACAGCAATCTAGTTGACAGACTAATATGTATTAATCCCATTGTCATGGCTGGGAGATGGAAAACTACGATTGAATAAGACTTTTTCATCAAACCAAATATTTCCTAATGCTCTAAAGTACATATCTGGCGTCACTTCTTCTTTACACATCTGCTTCTCTCTTTGAACTCTGATATTAATCTGAAGGTTGCATGCAGCTGCAAATTTCTGATATAATTAGTTCTTTCCATTATATAATACTATCGATAGGGCAGAACTCAAAAACAGTCAGAAATTGGATTTGCATAAATTCTGGGCAGTTAGTACACTTCTCCAAAATTCAAATCAATCTTCTGGAAAAACTTCTGGAATCTTTTGCATTTTACTTCTCCTTGAATATTTTCCTCTTAGTCCATTTCTCCACATTCTTACATTTAATTGCTTGCAAGGTTTTACAGTCCTGTTTGGGACATTTCAGAAATGACCAAGGTATGTCAGCAAAGCTTGGGGTTGACTTTTTATTTTAAGCATGGAGGATTTTCATGATATGAACTCCACAGCTTCTGAACTTTGGAAACACCTACGTAAAAGTGGCTTTATAGTTATCTTCCTACAAGAGAGGAAACCTCCAAGGATGCAGACAAGGCAGCACCTGTCACTACAACAGCCCCTCATGTAGCAGAGGAGTCAACCCCGGGGGAGGGTTCCAGTGCCTCAAACTGAGATTCTAGGTGTTCTTGTTGATGCCAGTGCTTCTAAGAGAGAGGGGAGGAAGCCAGGGAGGAAGTGAGGTCAAACCCTGATACCCCAAATGGGCCGAAGCTGAACAAAGGGTAAATAACACATTCTTAGATGGAAGCAAATTTTAAACGAACAGCAGTGTTCACTTCCAATAAACGTGACCCGGCTTGGACTTGTCCAGGACTGCCACCCAGGAGGCACTCACTTACAAAACTCAGATTTGTGATCGTAATTTGAAAAGGAAATTTCTACTTATCTACAACATTCTTACTTGGTTTATACTAATGAAAAGATAGATCTTGGTTACTAATTTTCCCAGAAAACTGTCCTCCTTAAAAACAAGTAGGTGGATTGGTAAGATTTCTGACCTGTGTACAAAGATGCCACAGGCAGCTGATGTTTTTATGCTCCCTTTTTCTGCCTATCATTGCTGTTTAGAAAATAATCTGCTCAGTCTATAGGGGGTGTGGCTGTCAAGTCTATTAGTTTTATAATTTTTTATTAGAAATAAACATTTAAATCTTATTTTTAAAAAACAAATTTCTGAGTCTGGCCTAACCCCTGCTGGTAATTTTAACCTACTAGGAAACTATGATGTTTTTATTTGTTCTAGAATGTGGAGGAAGCCTGATGGGAGCATCGATGTCATTTGACTTGTTCTGACTTGTTCTCTTCTTTGGCTTCCCTAATCCACAATGGCCTGGTCTTTTTCCCACCCTTCTGAACCTCTTCTGTCTACACTGCCAGCTGTGCCACCACCTGAGTTGAATTTCTCAAGCATTAGTGCAGCACCTTCTTCCCTTATTACTCCACACTCTCTTTGAGGATAATAGTATTCATTTTCATACCTCCCAGATTCATCTCTCAGGTTCAGAACTCTTTTCTGGTGTCCAGAGTCATGGACCCCAGATGAATTGGCCATTCATCTTCAAAGCCGTTCACCTTTCCTGCTTCTCCATCTGTGTCAGATTGAAGATGTGTCAGTCTACGTGTCAGTGGATTTGACACTACTCCCGTGGCGAAGGGCAGCTGTGTGCCCTCTCCTTGAATCTGGGCAACTTTGATGAGAGTGGTATTCTGAAGTATCTGAGTCCAGACTCTGAACCTAGCAGCGCCCATATTCTGTCTTTTGTAGTACTTGTAACTGGCCCAGAATTTGTTGATGGAAGGAGGATGCTGCCAAAACCATTTTACAAGACATGTAGCTTCAGTTTTGGGAACTGATAGCAGGAAGAAGTTAGAAGTACCTCAAGGAGGCATTTCTGCAAACTTAAAAGACAGAGAGGAAAGTGTTAGAGAAGCTATGTGTAAAATAGCAAACGTAACTAGTGAACTTGTGGAGCTGTATAAAATTTCCAGATAAAATGTTGAAAGGGTCAATGAGGCTTTTTATCTACACATGACAAAATATGAGGAGAGAATGAATTTTAAACAAACAACCAAAAACCTTGTTAAATTTCAACCTGAATTTAAAGGAATTATAAAGGAACCAGTAATTCTGGAATCAACATAAACTTTCTTATCCCCACTTTGATCCAGGAAGATTCCCAAAGGAAAAAATGCCTTTAGGGGAAATTTGGGGCTCTACCAGGAAAATATGGTTTCAGAGCAAAGTTTCAAGAGTGTGGTCTGAAGATTCCTTGTTAAAACTACAGAAAAACTTAAGAGTGCTCTGAGTAGGACTTTTCTACTTAAGAATTAGAACTATTTAGAGTTAAATTATGGAAATTTTAGGTATAAAAACCCCAAGTTTCTAAGGACTAGTCATGGCTTTGTGATTGTATTTTGAATGGGATTATTGCCATTACCCTGTGTCTGTTCCACTGTTGTATGTTGGTTTCGTGGAGGGCACAGGATATAAGATTAAGAGGAACCACACTCAACTAACCTGCTTCAGAACATGATTCAATCATGGGGAAATCCTGGACTTTGAGTCAATGCCATAAAGTATGGGGGAACTTGAGGGGGAAGAACTGTGTTTTCATAAGTGTAAATGATTTATAGCCTCAAGATAAACTTTTTTGTTATTTTTATTTTTTTACATCCTTGTTAATTTGCCAGAAAATCAAACTGATGGGTAAATGATATCCACAAGTTATTTGACGAATTTCCATTTCCTCTGAGTAAGTGTGACTTAAGTAAATATGGAAGAAGAAATATTATGCAAATTTCAAAGCCCAAGTTTTAAGAGTTAGAGACTTCTACGCTTGTCCCATAGGTAAGTTTTGCCACATCACTAATACTTTATAAAAATGATTAAGCCACAGGAAGAGGTCTACCTGTAAATAAAATTTGGTCCCTGGCCAACAAGTTCAACTTGCTCTCACTGACAGCCAGGTAAGGGAGCTACGGCGGATGTGGGTTGAGACCCACATGGAAACGGTCATTTCCTTTAACCCTCAATCCCAAATTGCATATCTGGGATCAAAATAAATGATTGCTATTGTCTTAACCTTCTAATTGTAGAGTTACTTTGTTGTGTAGCAAGAGATTATCAAACAACAGCATAGTAATTGTGCTACAGTCAACTCTTACTCAAGACACTGGATAGAGTTTTTGATATCTTCCCTTCCATTACTGCCTAAGCTTAATTTGTTGCTTTACCGGGTCATTGTACTCTCTAAACACATCCACTAACTTTTAGTGATACATTCCCTAAGTAGGAGTGATGTAGTTTATGCTCAGTTATTTGATACTCCAAATGCATATCCTGATTTCTATTCACTTATGGTTTATGAGACATTTGGGGGCTATCTACTAAAGAATAGGTTGCAAGATATATGAATCTGGAAATAAAGTACTAGCAGGTTGTTTTCTAGAATTTCTGTTATCAGTTAATGCTCCCATTAGCAATGTGTGGGCATTCTTTCTCTCCTAGAATTTAAGAAGGCCCTAGTCCAAGTCCAGCAGGAGGAGACCAATGTGCCTGTAAGAGCAGCTGAACTTCACATCTGCAAACTTTATCTTTGTCTGAACCTGAGTCATCTTCTAGCTCCCCTGCTCCTGTGTTCTGTACTAGGCTCAATTTACATAGGCATCTTGTCTCAACGCACCATTAGTTTTCCTGATTCACTGCTGGCCTTTGAACCCCTGGGCCTCCATTGCTTGGCTAACTCTAGTGTTTGGCCTGTTTCCTGAGCTGCAGTCACTAGAAGAATTCATGAAAGTAGCTTGATCATTCCAGAACCTGCCCCAATCCCTGCACATAACTTATATGTCTAGTGTTGAAACAAAGGAAAAATGCATTACTTGTTTTAAGAGAATGTTTAGAACCCCATTAAAGGGTCATGTAACTCTAAAAATAGAGGTTTATACTGTAGATTTTGCAAAAATGTGGAAGATTTCCTTTAATGATAAGTATCGTGGCTACTTGGAATAGCTTATCAGCATTTGAGATAACTCAGTGAAAATATTTCAACATCATAAAATCTTCTAACAAATTTGAATGCCAGTGCAAGCCAGGAAACAAGAAATTAATTTGATGAAGTGAAGGAACTTGTGTTTTATCGAAATGAAGATATCTGCAAGTTATTTTATTAATAGACCACTCTGGTAAACATAAATATAGTAAGATAATCTTTGGGGATGGAACCAACCTTGCTCAAGTACACATGTTCCTCTTCCAAACACCCCCATTTCTCTGCTCCCCTTTGCAGTAAAACCCTGTGACAGAGCTGTCTATATTCTGTCCACTGCTTCTCTCCTCACCTTCTCTTGCACTCCTTCCAATCAGACTCACATTTTAAAAACTATCCAAAATGTTCTTGTCCAGGTCTCCAATGGCCTCTCTGTTGCCAAATCCAAAGGTTAAATCCTGATCTTCACTGTATTTATCTTTCACTTCCCCTTGTTTCTGAAAACACCTGCTTTACTTGGCATCTTTGTGTTCATTCTCTCTTGACACTCCCCCACTTTGCTGGCTGCAAACTTATAAATCATCTTTCCTGGCTTCTTCTCTCTACAATCACTAAACATTAGAGCCCCCTACGGCTTTGTCCTGCTTCTATTATTTTCTCTATTTCTAATCCCTCTCTGGGTGAGCTCATCCCCTCAGCATCTATACATGTTATCGACACTGATAATGCTCCAATTTTTCTCTCCCCAGAAACTATTCCCTGAACTCCAGATTGAGGTTCTTCTGTTTATTTCTTTCCCCATCCTAAATAGCCAATTGACATAAAAAAAAACCTAATGTACAAGATCAAACTCCTGAACTTCCCCTATTCCACCTTTCAAATCTAGTATTCTTAATCTTCCCCATCTCAGTAAATGGCAAATTATCCCAGCTTCTCAAGTTAACAGTCTTCTTCTTCTCCAGTCTGTGAGCTAATTCAATTGGATCTACAAAATAAACCTGGAATCTGAGCACCTCTTACCTCCTATGTTATCACTATGGTATCAACCGCTAATATCTCATATCTGACTTAATGCAATAGCTCCCAACTGGCCTGTCTACTTTTGCCCTTACTATAGCCTAATATCCTTTCATGAGAGCCCTCAACATCCTCTTGTATTTCATTTGCTTTACTCTCTACTTCATGCACACCATTATGGTCACATGAGCCTCTGCTCTTCCTCAGACAAGTTAAGTATATTTCAGCCTCAGGGCCTTTGCACTTAACTCTTTCTTCAATGTTCCTTTTCCAGTTTATTAGCATGGCTTCTTCTCTCAGTTCCTTCAGGTTTTTGCTGAATGATCACCATCCCAGAAAGAAGTTCACTCACCAAACAAGATAGCAATCCTCTCACTCTGAACTTTTATCCTCCCTTCCCTATTTTATTTTACCCAACAACATCACTAGCTACTGTAAGTTGTATATATTGTTCACCTATTTATATTGTCTAGAATGGAAGTTCCAAATGGGAAAGGACTTGAGCATTAGTCTGTTGTATACCTGGCTCCAAGAACAATATCTGGCTTGTGGCAGACGTTCAATAGTGAATAATGAGTGAGGAAATTAATGAATGAAGATAGACTTAGGAATCATTTGGTAGGATTCAATTGGTCAAAAGTTGTTATTAACTGTTTGAACATAGTAATGCTGGAAAAAGAGTGTTTCCTTGCTTTAAGATAGCATCCTAGGATATTAAACAAAAACTAGACTACGTTATAGGGAAATTGTACATGAAACAAACAAACAAAAACGTAATATTGACCCTTCTCTTTCTGATTTGAAATAGAAACCATGATGGGTGGGGAGGAGGTTGATGGCTATTTACACACTAGGGAATGACAGCTGGCAGCAAGGGAGAGGATGAAGATTCTGCCGTCTGCCAATTAACATCTTTATTCACCCTCAACAAATCACATCTTGCCACCCTTTGTGGCAAGGAAAGGGAAAAATTGATAAGATATGACTTTTAACCTCAAGGATCTCTTAATATAATGACAGAACCATGGTTTGCAGCTATTTTAGAAACATTACCTAACCATTTTTCCTCTCCATGGTTTGGTATCCAGGCGCCCTGGACAAGAATAAAAGAACTCAGTTGCAGTGACCTTAAGTGTCCTCTGCAATTTTTCTTACAGCAGTTAACTGACTTTGATGGCTTCAAAAATTTAACGGAGCATTATGCCCTTCTTTATTTCGGTGGCATTACCACTGGTGGCATTTAAGGGTTAATAGCTTTTTAATTGGATCAATATTACCGTTATTGGTTGCACAATTTTTTAATTGGATTCTTGGTTCTTTAAGTGTTAGGAGTCTTTGTTGCTTCCTTAGTGTCCTAATTACAACCTCCATGACAACTAGATTTTCTATTTTTTACCATGCCTGAGAATAAAATAGTAAATCCATTCTATTTTCATTGCTATCCCTTTTTCCTTTCCTTTTTCTTAGTCTATTCATTGCTCCTTGAGCAACTTCTTGTGATGAAGTGACTCGGCCCGCGAGTCCAGATCAACGTTGCACCTGAGGAGGAAGCAGGGAGCAAGGGACAGGGGTACGCGAGAAAGTGGAGACAAGACAGGAGGTCTGATCAAGTCTCGTTTATCGTTCTGGGGAAAGAGCATATATAGGATGAAAGTCACGGGGAGGTTACATTAGGTGACGCAGGGTGGTTCGAGGTCGGGGATTCAATGAGAGCGCGGCACGGGAAACAATGGGACGGTCCTGCTGACCTCAGTTTGGGAAAAATGTACATGGAACGGGGAAACAGAAATCTAAGGCAGTCCTCATCAAAACCTAACCTTATATGGGCAACTCAGGCAATTAGAGCCGTAACTCACCGCTAGGGGCCATCTTGTCCGATGGCTACTGACAATGAAGCCTCTGGGACCCTTTCAGGTCAACATAGGATTTTCCTTCTCCGATCTTACAGTCACTTTCACACAGTTTAGGGCTTATTTGTCTTGTTTCATGGAAATTGACTTTCTGAGATCACTGAGGGTGGCATTAAATCTTATGAATCATTATATGACTACAGAACTTGAGACACTGAAGAGAGCATGTTAGGTCCTGTATGAGCTTGTTAATGACTGAAGCAGAGTGACAAACTATACAAATCATTACACCTGACAATAACAAAGAATACTTTTGTAAATGAGAGTGTTTCTTTAGGTACTAATGATTCCATGTTAGGGCTTCAACTCATGCTAAATTTTCCATGGAGGTAGTGTCAACAGAAACTATTTTCAAGATTAAAAAGCAGGACTGATAGTCACAATAAGATGTGAGGCAGAGTCTGGGCAGTAATGACTGTACTTCATAGGTAGTTCAAGTTCATTCAGCCTTTATCCTCCTGGGACCCAGAACAGTACAGATCCAGAACAGCTCCAGCTGCATTAAACATTTCCCAGATTAATTGGTATTCAGGACACACTGCTTTCCTTCTTTATTTCCTGGGCCACCAATGGCACCCTAGACAACAAGCCTGTCATCACTAGGGAGACTTGGAAACAAAATCCAAAGGTAACTTTAATGACAACCATCAAATGTTTGTGCATAAAGTCCTAGTTCTCCACACGACCTTGGAAGTCTGATTCCCATGTGGCTTGTTGAGGATGACAGTTACACCACAGCACGGTTGTCACTGGAACTTTCTAGGATGGTTATAGCTTTATTACAGGCTTAGGTTGTTAAAAAAAAGTTTAGAAGACACAACCCTGAAAAATAAAATCTTCTAGGATGGTATCAATTCAATTAATGGCTTTTTATATAGCCATGGAAATAAATGGAATATGGCCAGCAACAGAGAGAGAGAGTGTGTGTGTGCTATTTGGTTGATAAATTAAATGATTGTGCTTAACACATTGTTATGTTGGCAAGAATAAGTACTTAATGAGTAATTTTAAGTATCCTTGAAGTGAATAGACCCAAAGTAAAAGACTTGGAAAACATATAAACATTGTCTTTAGAAGAAGCAAAGGAACTTGAATGATTTTTGTCCAAACTGTCTGCAAGTTAACACCTTGCTTTAGGTTTGAAAACACACACACACAAACACACACACACACACACACACACACACACACACACACACTTTTTCCAGAGTCCCTGCATTACATTACTTAGGGTTCCTCAGTTATCAAAGATCAGACACACATTAGGTTAACTCATATGATGAAGATTAATGAAGACTACAGAAGTTTAACAATGGGGAAAAGGTATGGAAATTTAAAATCAAGATGCCTTTCTACAGAAACTGGCTCCCTCAGAGACCAAGGTTAGAAGTCATTGACACCTATTTTTCTTCACCCATCATTTTTATTCACAAGTTTCTTAGAATTTCCTTATATCGTAATGCTTAATCAGTCTCTCTGACTCCTGTCTTTCTATATTCTGATCTATCGTGTATGATTCCATTATATTATTACTTCTAAATTACTACCTTGATGACTAATACAAAAACAAATTCTGAGTGCTATTGTGTATGGTTCTTAAACTTGACACTGAAGGGACAGTAGAACAAGATATACGTTCTGCATTTAAGGAGCACCTCTGTAGCAGGTTTTAAAAATGTGCCAACAATAATTACAGCAAATTATGCTATAAATAAGAGACAATAAGAGATACTGAAGTGTTTGAGGCTACAAAAAGGGACTTATTGACTTTATTTTATTTAAATCTTTTAAAAAATCTATGAAGTAAATATTATAACCAGACTAAAAAATGGCATTATTTTAATAATAAATATATTACTATAAAGATTAGAAAACTAAATGTTAAGCAAATACATTGCAAAACTAGAATGTGAACCCAAGTCACTTGAATGCTAACTATGCAAATAAAACTACAATGCTCTCCTTCCTCTCACTCATAAAACAACTCTGCCTTCATGGAAGGCTCTTAAGATTATAAGCACCAGTAGTCTAAAGACGAGAGCTAGACTTCTAAGTTGCTCCTTTAGGTTACATAACCCTGGGATACTGCATCTATCACTGATTTTGAGGATTTTGGAGCATTTCCCAGAAATTACTTAGTTCAGTTGAAGGCACCATTTTCCTTCCTTCTGGACCCTACATCTGTGTCCATCTTTTTTAGGAGAGGAAACTTTTCAGGCTAATAAGTTGAGACTTGAGTGCCTAGCTTTGTAAGCCTAGAATCCATGCCACTCATCCATACAAATTAATTTTGGAGACGCTAAGAGAATAAATCTCAAAAGTTCTTACCCCAGCAAAAAAAGTATAATTATGTAAGGGATAGATGTTAACTAATGCAGTGGTAATCATTTCATATTATATACATGTAACAAATCATTATGTAGTATATCTTAAACTAATACAATATTCTATGACAGTTATATAAAACTGGGGGGAAAGCATGAGAAACTAACCAGCCCCACTGTAAAAAATCATGGCACACAGAATGTTAGGAAAGAGGGACTTCACAAAGATTATGAAGGTTATTTTTGTGATAAAAAAAATTATGACAAAGAGGAATTAGTGACTCGCTCAAAGGCAACAAACACAATAATTAGTGGAGTTAAGCTTTGAAATAATTTTATCTGGCATATCTCTCACTAGTTAGAAATTAAATTGGAGGTGGTAAAAAAAATGACTATAGAGTTAATAATGAAATCTAATATAAAGAGGACTTGACTTTCATTTCTGCTTAATGGCACACACCAGCAATGTAAAAATTTCAAAATCTTACATTTCATGTACAAAAGAATCTTGAGTACTGATAATTAAAAGAAAGGAAGGGAATCTTGTGACCATCAAATTGGAAAAGTTTAAACTTTTGTAATACCAAATAATAATCAGACTGTTGTGGATTGGGAATTTTTATACAGGGCTGGAGAGAAAGTCAACATTATGAAATCACTGCCAAGAGCAAATTAGAAGGGCAGAGAAAAATTGAAGATACTGGTGGCTGGGGCCTTAGTCATTCTGGTTTTGGTATATCGCGCGGAGAAGTCTTCACACATGACACAATGGGTACTTGTAATAGAGAAAACTTAGAGATAGGCCAAATTACCAAGGCTAGGAAAAATGGGTGAATATATTATTGTCTCACATAATAAAATATTGTATAGAAGGTAAATGAAATGAATTGATACCTATGTTTAGATTAATCTTAATATTTAACCAGAACAAAACATGTGGAAATGTGATATCATTTTCTTGAAAAAAATAATACTATATTTTGTTCATGGTTCCATACATATGCATTAAAATTATAAAAATACTTACGGTAATGATAAATACCAATCCAGAAGAGCAGTTACATAAAGGAATGGAGGGTGAAGAATGAGATTATGCCAACATACATAAAGCTTTAAAATACTTCAAATATTTTATTATTTAAAATAAGGTGAGATTGGGGCCTCCCTGGTGGTGCAGCGGTTAAGTGCTGCGCTGAGGAGCTGTTGGCAGCGGCAGAGAAAGTTCGACGCCCGGCCAGGGAGCTTCCCACATGGCGTGGCAGACCTCTCCTGCCTCGCCCGCTGCTCCCCTCAGCAGTGTATTTCCACCGATCTGCCTGTCCTGCTCCACGCTTTGTCTCTGGTGAACCCTCTCGCCGCTCCACGCCTCTGGCCTGTACCCCAGCTTGTATGCATAAATAACTAAATCTTAAAAAAAAAAATAAGATGAGATAAAAGTGGAAAACTATAGAGGCCTTTTAAGATAGGGTGTAAGGGCCTAAATTAACTTCTAAACTTTCCCATATATTTGAAATATCTTTAAGGAAATTAGAAGTTATAAGAGAAATTAACTGATCTTATAGTTCAAATTGCAAGGACTTGATGTACTGAGTTATAAGCGGTAGCTAAAAATTAACTGGTGCATCTGATTTTCTTTTAAAATTAGTGACAAATCTCAGTTCAAATAATCTAGCTCTGATATTTCAGTTTTTGATCAAAGTCAGATGATCACTGAAAAATTTTTTAGGGAAATTTACTAAGAGTAGAAAATTTAAATCTTTTAAGCTAACCTTGTTACTGGGTGACAAGGTAGATAACTATACTTTATTAATCTTGACACAATCCTACTCCAGTCAACCCCACCTAAGATTCAGATATTATTTCTTGGATAAATCAGTATCTTCTTTTGATAAATTTTTTTTAATATAGAAGGTATGGACACCATGACCTTTTTAAAAAAATTGCAAGATCCAGATAATGAAAAAAACTAATAGCTGTGTGCCTCCTCACACAACTCCCACCTCCCAACTGAAATCCAGGTGATTTAGTTTTCTCCTTATTGATGTGAAAAAATCCGGTCAACATTTCCAATAAAATAATAGCAATTTTACAAATCCTACTGAGCCAACAAATAACAACTTTCCCCCAAAGTTCCAGTTTACCCTGTACTTACTATTTTTGACCTTTCAATTATCTCTATGGCTTGAATCAGCACACATATTATGCTATTGTGCTTGCTACAAACTTTAGCCGACATTTTTTTCTAGCAGTGTTCTAGCAAATCTGACTTGTATGTGCTCTCTTCCTACAAAAATGTCTCTACAAATATCACATATCTTCTTCAGTTTACGTAATAGCTTTCCTGCTATATCTTGTTTGCTATCTAAGATACCCAAAAAATTTATACATCTTTCTAGAATTCAACATCATTATTAATTGTGGGGGCTTGTCTGAAGATCTAATTAGAGCACATCTCCATAATGCCCAATCCCACAAGATGGTCTCCTGTGTTCTTCCTGGTTGCTTACAAAGTTAACCATAATATTTGTTGAGTATCTACAAAATTGCAGACGTTATATCTTAACATAATATACCTCTTAGAACAAAAACTCTCTGAGGGAGTTATTATTCCAGTTTGCCAGATGAACAAACTGGGGCTTGGAAATGTTAATTAAAAATAAAAGAGCAAATCCATTTTCAGCACTGATGGATATCTGAATTAACTGGTATCTTTAAAGATACCAATTCCTAAAATAGAGATTTGCAGGCAAGATAATTTTTCAGATAGTGCACTGGGAACAAACTCCTAAAGAATGGGGGAAGCAGGTTCACATGAGGGAAAGCGAGAACGGCAATGCCATTTTCAAGTTGGAAGAATTTTCAAAGTTATTTTGGATGAAGGCACTGGCTGGACCTTTGTACTCTTACACTGACTGATCTTTGGACGCAGTCTGCTCCAGGGAAGGCGGTTTCCTACTGTTGCAGGAAATTTCTGGAGAGACACTGAGCTGTGAACTGCCAGCAGCCAACACTCACACACCTGGGGGCATGAGTGCCTGGGTCCTGAAGGTGCCATCAAGTGGCACCCCCACACCATGCTATTTCTTTTTAATACTTTGAATGAGAACAAAAGTAATTGAGACTATCAATACTTGTTCGTGTCGTACTGTTATCAACCAGGGGTGGAAATAACCATACTTGCCGTTTATTCGTAGGTAAGAAGACTGACTTGAAATAATCCACCTATAGCAGCATGACCTTAGCTTTCCATAGTAGGGGATCATTGACAAAAAACCTTTTTCATTTTTGCTATCTCATTTGAGACTCAAAACCACTCCTGGAGGGTTTCTAGTTATACAGGATAGGAATCAGACTATCAGGACAGAATCACACATACAGAAGGTTCTCGGACTAAACTGTGGCCAATTCTCAATTCATTTGGACCCAGGTCCTTTGTGTGTTTCACTCTCATAAATGCCAGGATGTTAATAAAACCACCACTTCCTGTTACCTCTAATTCCTGATCATCTTTGAGGCTTTCCTACAGAGTACAAGCCTGGCAAATCTGATGACTTTAAATGTTGAAGAAAACACAGAAAATGTGCATCACTGCATAAATGTCTGCTGTATAAGTCATCCTTAATAGGGGTGCCTATTAAATTATGCATTTTAGCACAAAATAAACCGATTAGTCTTGACAACCAGTGCATCTCACTTACCCACGAGTTGTATTCGAAAGAGATGAAATGTCATAGAAATGAATGAACATATCTAAGGAGAGTTTTATGATTAGCATCTCAAGACAAAGTGTAATAGGCTACTCTAAAGCAATACAGTATGTCAATGGTGCAAAATAATACAGAAAAAAGTTTCTGATCACATATATTTCCTTCTCCCGATTTACATGTCTCTGAAAATCTGAGGAATCTGCACTGGGAATGTTCAGGAAATGATATGATCGTTATTGGGAGAACACAAATAAGCACAGTGTTTGAGATTTTGTTCATAGATGTCTTCTATACAGGCCCTTCTTTTTTTAAAAAAGGAAAATAACTACATCTGAGTTCTTGACAACCCTTTGACTATTTCCTTCCCTCAGTAGCGGGAACACTGAACAACAGTTTTCTAGGGCTCCGTTTTCTGAGTTTGGCTACAGCATATGGCTAGTCTTGGCAAAAGTCAAGAAAGATATCTGAAATGTAGCAGCTCGATGTTCTACAATGAAAAGTTCTCACTTTGGAAATCTTGGAGGGACTCGGAAATAAAATTTAGAAATAAAATCCAGTCTTTTATAGGAAGAGGCCACTTGACTCTGGACAGACAGAGATGGTGACGTGACGTGACGAGCGAGGCTGCTCTCTCTGGCGGGACCAGGAGAAGCACTTCCTGGATGGGGACACAGGTCCTTACTAAGGGTGTGTAGTCCCCAGAAGCGGCTTCACCTGGAGCTATGAAGAGGGGCTTTTAGTCTTGGTGAGGACTAGGAGGAACAGGGCTTTGTGAGTCAGAGGTCAGGAAGAACAGGGGTGTTGATGCCAGCTTTTGGAAGCTCATTGGTCCCCTTTGCGAGGGTCTTGGAAATGATATAGACAGGAATGTGGGGACCCAGCTACTTTGAGCCTCATTTGCCGTGTCTGCTCCCCTGTAAAAATAAGAAAGAAAATCTTAGAATGCAGAAACCAGAGGAAGAAAGTGGAGATGTGTGGAGACGGCTCTACTCTTTCGAAGGCTATGAAGCAGGAACAAAAGTGTAAGGAGGAAAAGAAAAGCACTGTACATGAAAGAAAGTGTAATTCTTTGCAGGATGGAAGGAAGGAAGAGCAGCTGAGGTTTCTCAGCCAAGAAAGGAAGGCTGAGTAATAGTCTGGGTGTGAGAATGGGTCCGGGTAGGGAGCAGTGGAAAAACCCCAGGTGCTCTCCAGTAACTTCCAAACTGTTCTCCATGGTGTCTGCTTCCCCTTTGCTCCCTCACCACCAGGTTTGTGTCATTGATATTGTAATGGTCCTAACAGATAGAAAAGGGAGGTGATCTACACAAAGCGAATTGTCAATTCAAAAGCAATCACTTTTTTATAACGACACAACATAGATTAACAGCCATGTCAGAAGCAAGGACAGATAAAACTTGACTGTGCTGAGATAAAGTTTGACTGCTGTGCTCCCCGTTAAAACAGGTGGTCTTGCTAATACGACTCTAAGAAGTGTTTTAAACATCGGCACTGAATTTAAATAAATCTGAGATGCTTATGGATCCCCCGCCCTCAGTTCCAAAGCCTTCTCCAAGACCTGGAGGAAGCAGCTGGACGCTCTCCCTGGGGCAGTGACCGCCCCCCCTGAAGACAGACAGACAGCTGCCCACGCCCCAGACCAGGTCCCCCGCAGTGTTGCCAGCTCCTCACGTTTGCTGGCAATGGAATTGTAAACTTGCATTGTTGTATGTGTCCTCCCACCCCCCAAATTCATATTGTGATCGTAACCTTCAAGCTTGATTTATAAGTGAAACCTTCCCACTTCTTGCAAGTGGGAGAGGCTGAACCTGGTCAAAGTGTCCCACGGGTCTGCTACCTTGGTGTTCCTCATTTATGACTCAACACGATCTCTGATTCAGGAAAGGCAAAATAGTCTATTTCCTCCTGACTTTAACAATACTGGTAATAGCATCTCCATTTGCCTTTCTTTTTCTGCGTTCACCTTCCTTACAGTGTCTCTTCATTTCTTTTCACTTGGACTACTGAAATAGCCGGCAATAGTGGTTCTTCACAATCGTCTTTTATCTAAATTCCCTCCTCATAACATTTTGAGTGATTTTCTATTGTCAGTTTAACTATTTGCGCATGCTTGGTTGATAACCTCGAATCCTCACCAGCCAGTCTTTATTTTCACAGACTATTCCAGTCAAGCTAGACCTTACACTTCCTCAAAGGACACACTATCTAGTGCCTTTTCTTTTAGTGTTTCCTCTTTTCTAGAAAGACAGTCCATCTCTGTTTGTCCAAATTTCTGCCAAGGCATCTCAGATATTTCATTTGTTAGGGTGTCTCTCCTGAACCCTGTCCTTTTAACCCACATGGCAGTTTAAAATATTAAAGTGACAGTTTATTCATTGTCGAGACGCAGCTCCCACTGTAGTTACACATGCACACAGAACCAACACTGAAGCCCTTTGCTTTCCCAAGATGGTGGTGCCAAGGAAGACAAATTAGAAACCATGATGCTGTGTGTGCAGGCAGATGTGTGGTGATCAGGGCGGTGTCTCGCAGGCTAAAGTGTGGCCTGATAAAATATTGCTCCCTTGCAAAAGAGAATTTCCCTATGATCAGCTGTCTCTTTCTCCTGCTAGTATCCCTCTGCTCTAAACATTAGCACAAATCTAAAGGGGGCAAAAGTTATAACTTGTTGGTCACCACTTGATACCAACTTTTTCTTTCTCCTCCCAGTTTCTTAACGAAAGCACCTAGACATACAAATTAATGGAAATAGTTAATGGGCCCGGGATGAGGGTAAAGAGAGGTAGGGAGTGTGCATTCAATGTATGCACAATTATTTGTGCTCAATTATTTAAGACCAACAATTATAATGAGTTATAATATTGATGGATTAGTTCTTTCTCTCTAGGCCCATTAAAGTGGCTCTATTACCTTAGTAAAAAGCACATAAAAACCTTAATGAGGTATCCCCAACCAGACCTCGCTGCCTTTAGGTATTGACATCTAGAGTGTCTAGCAAGCTGCAAAGAATAAAGATAATGCGAAGTAGAATAAATATTTCTGAAGGTATTTTCTTTTGGTGTGTGACATGAGACCAGGATTCTTCACTAGAGCACTATGCAGGCCTGTAAGAACAGAAACTACCCTGACCGTCATAATCAGCAGTGATCAACCTGAAGAAAGACACTGCATTAAAGACCTTGGCACTTGTAACTTGTTTTCAGATACTAATTTTGCCTTTTTCAAAGTGTCACATAAATAGAATAGAGAAAATATAACATCTTATGAGTGACTTCATTTACCTAGCAGATTGTCTCTGAGGACCACACTTGCCAAGAGCTCTGTGCTATCAGCAGTTCATTCTTTTTACGGTTCAGTAAACTTCTGTTCTATGCATGTACACAGTCTCTTAACTGTTCATCAGTTGATAGACTTTGGAGTGTTGCCAGTATTGGATATTGTTTAAATGTAACTGGAGTTTTGATTTTATTAGGTAAAATGAGACTGACAAAGCAGCATATGATTGTTATTGAAACAATATTTTTTTATTCACTGTTTGCAAGAGGAAGGGACATACCACACTACATAGGGCTGCATGGGGAAGCACAAGGGCCAGTCAAGAGGCAGAAAGAATGAGGCAAAAGCATGGACCCAACAATCAGTTTTAATTTTTCAGGGAAGAAAGAAGTAAGGCAGCTCAAGCTGAACAGGTTTAGAATTGGAGAGCTTTAATAGTTTTGGAGGACTCTGGGCTGTGAGCATGGTCTTTAGTGTTTGGTGCTTGGCTATAGAGTGGTTTAGGACAGGACATTAATGGCTCAGGCTTTAGGACCCTGATAAAAGGCGGGGTAGGCACCCTGGAGTGACTGATTTGCACATCAAAGGCATGCTCAAGGCAAGTTATTTACTGGCTCTAGGAATTAACTATCCCTGGGGCTAATGGTCCCATCCTGGGTCTGCAAGGCCCCAAGATATGAAAACAATACAAAATATAGAATAAAAATCATAATTAATGCAGATACTATGAATTCAACTAATATGAATACCTGAATGCAGGTCTTTTGTAGATGCATGTTTTAATTTCTCTTGACTGTGACTACTAGGTTATAGGATTTTTGTGTGTTTAACTTATAAAAAGCTGTCTACTTCTATCAAAGTGATTGTCCTGTTTTACATTCCCGGCAGCAATGCCTGGGAGTAACAGTTGTTCCCCATCAGGCCAACACTTGGTATTTCCTTTCCTTTTATTTTTTAAATTTTAAAAAATTATTTAAAAAAGACTTTTTTAAAGATTTATTTATGCATACAAGCTGGGGTACAGACCAGAAACGCGCTCCACAGTGCAGCGCCTTAACCGGTGAGACCCCTCCTTTCCTTTTTTAATGCTAGTCATTCAAGAAGTGTACTGATGGGTCATGTGGTTTTAATATTTACTTTCCTAATAATTAATGATGATAAGTATCTTTTAATTTTCTTCTTCTCCATTTGTATATCACTTTGGTTTGTGTTTATTTTTTCAGATTTACATTTTTTTTACAGGGTTGTCTTTACATTATAAAATTATAAAGAATCCTTGATCTATTCTGGATACAAATCCTCTATAAGATATGTGTTTTGCAAATACTTCATTTTTTTAAATAATTAACGAGTGCTGAATTTTGTTAAATGTTTTTATCTTTTGAAAAATAAGATTTTTCTCTTTTAATTTGTTACAGTGACTGATCATATAAATATACTTCCTAATATTTGACTTATTCTAGCCTTTTTTAGAAAAATATTAATTCGTCATGCTATTTTTAATATTTTCTTGAATTTATTCACTGACATTTTCTCTCAACTTTCTTCAACTAGATTCTCAGACATTAATCTATGATTATGCCCTTATTCTTGGGTATTCTTTATAGCAATATTATTCTAGCCAGATAATGTTGGTTAACTTCTATTAATTTTTTGAAATGTTTTGTGTAAGAGTAGCTACCCCTCACACAATCTAGTGCATCAGGTCATAAGTCAGTTCTCTTCATTACAATTACTTTTAACCCTGGAGACACAGCTCCAAGAGTGCTGATTCCTTTGAATTGGGTATACCCTTAGCTTTTTGCTTAATTTTTCCTCATTCTTATGATGGGAATTATTCTTTTCCTTTTTTCTGTCTGTCATTTTCTTCCTCCCTCTTTTTTTCTTCCCACATCTCCTATCTTTATTTCTTCATTTCAGTTGGATTTATCTTCAAAAAATCTGAAAGAGGGATATAGGGAGTACATTGTTTTGGGAACTGGCTTGTCTGAAAATGTCTAGTTCATGCTTGCAGTTGATTTATTATTGGACTGGAAATAGAATTCTAGGTTGTACATCATTTCTTATTCATTTTCAAGGTAATTTTCCATCCTTTTCTACCTTTTAGAGGTAGTTGAGAAACTTGATGCCATCTTGCTCCCTTTGGTATGTGACCAATTCCTGACCCTCTCTCCACTCTTCTTATCCCTAAAAATCCCTGAAATATCACAATGCTGATTTTAATATATCTGCCAGCTTTTTGAACAAAAGCGTTATCTCATTATTCATTGAAATCTTGTGGCAATTTTATCTGAAGAGCCAGATGTCACCTTCTGGATTCCTCTCTTCATACTGATGCAAGAAAACCTGAAAATACTAATGTTCTCACCAAGTAGGGAAATCCACCAGACACAGAACACTGGTTAAATTATACCCATTTGTCAAATAGATTGATTTTGATCACATTTATTCCATTTATCAAATGAGACAACTCCTCTCACTTATGTGTCACTTTGCACCCCACTTTCATTTTCTTCATGCCATAAAGAAAAGTGGATGTTATGGGGCAAATGTCAAGAAATGAAAGGGTTTAGAGCAGATTTTTATTGTAATATGCCAAAATATAGAATTTATTTCAGTCAAATAAAGGAATGAAATATTAGAAACTATTGCCGGCAAAAATGATATGTCCCTAAAGGAATGTATATTAGTTATGTATTGAGTTAGCTCATAAATTTAAACCATGTTCTTAAATTTAAAAATTATATTGAAGTAAAATTCATTAGAGTGTACATGGATTGCTTTGACAATTAATCTTAAATAGGAAAGAGTTGTCAAAACATGAAAAATATGGGTCCAATGAAGATTTTTAAGCAGAGGTAGTTACAAACCACAATGCTCAGATAAGCCAGAGCTGTAAACCTTGGCATTACCTACCCAGAAATACCTATGCTTGTCCTCCCCACACCTCATAGCCGTTCTCTTCCCTTCTCACCTTGGGCAGTGTGTTCAAGAAGACTGGCCTGTTTGAATTTCAGAACACTTTGCTCTCAAGGTTCTTATTGATTACTCTAACAAAAAGTGCTAGCAGGCACCAGATGGTAGGAGGTGAGATGGGATTGATTGATTTATTCCTCATTTTCACCATCTTACTCCTGCTCTCTCCCAGCCTGGATGTGGAGACATTCCCAGCTCCTCTTACTTCTTACACTGATTCAACTCAATCTGGGCTCCAGTAATATCATTCCTTTCCCTTGTTCCTTCTGGCCAGTGGGTGTAATGGCTCCCTTTCCTGAGTAGTAGTAAAGCACCATTCCTTTTATAGTTTTATAACTCCCTTGCTATATTCTACTTGCTTATGGTCTTCTGGGTATACCAACTAGTTCTCCAACTGATAAACCCATTCTCTGTGCCCTCTCCCATCATGTTATGGGATGCATCCTTAACTCTAGCCAAAAAGAACCTCAAAGATGCCTCAAAGCTTCTAAGTTTTCAGTATACCATTTCTTCACATTTCCTTTTATATTCACGTTATATTTATCTTTAAAATTCCTTCCCAAATTCAATGTCCTTGATGACCCTATCTTTTTTTAAAATGTGATTTAGATGTCTAGAGAGTATACATTATTTCACCATTGCTGCCTTTTAAAAAATGTTTAAAACATTTACAATTTATCTACAAACCCCTCCCTATCCTCTGCCCTGCACTGGACTGCAAGTTTCTGGAGCAGATGTCATGTATTGGTGTTCTTTAACTCTCCTGCACTTAAAAAGAGGTTGTTGGCACAGATCAATGAATAACAAATAGGGAAAGGCTATAGCAATGGAGCCAACTGGGAGATTATTGCCGTAGGCTGAACGTAGGGAAGAAAAATATCTTGAAAATGCAAATCAAGAAGAGGCGAAAGCAAGAATCATGGAAATAAACATGAATATCCATGAACTGTGAATATGGTGCCATTGCCACAAGTCAGGATGTGCAGAGAGGAAAATGGCTTTGGAGAAAGGGAACGCTAAAGACATCTGGCAGGTATGCAGGTGGAGGGGTGGCCTGAAGCCCGGGTGAAAGAGTAAGCTCAGATACAAAGTAAAGACTTTTTTTCTTTTAGGGGTTCAAGTCAAATAGACTGGTTAAGATCTCAAAAGGGAATATCCTGGTGTGAGTTGTGGGAGAGCAAGAGATGTGGGAAGGGAGCACTTGAAGTAGAGCCAGTGAGGGAAAGAGAAACAAGTGGAGAGAGAACATTGTCTCCCTCAGAGATATGGAGGGCGCGATCTCCGGGAAGAGGAGGTTGAGGATGAAGGTATCGCTTAAGGGGAAAGAACAGTCCACAGGATCAGTACTATAAAACCACGGGGAATCTTTGAGACAAGTCAGGCAGACAGTCTTGACGAAGGAGTGAAATGGGGGGGAGTGACAGTGAAATAACATATTGAAATGGAAAGATGAGGAAAAATATCTAGATGTCTTTGAAATAATTTCCCAAAGCGTACAAAGAATGTCATTTTTAATCTCTAAGTTTTTGGATTTTTGATTTGCATTACAGTGTTTGTCTCTACTGTTCTTTGGTTGGCAGACTGGGGAGGGATCATTGGTGGTGGAGATGTGCTTTCTTGTGCCTGTGTTTGTGTGACATTTTTATTGTTTTTTGCAATTGGCTCTAGTATATTTATTTAATCTCTGTCTTACCCAGTTGTTTTAGTAATCACTCAGACAACACTCTAAGGCTCGATGTGTCTGTCTCTTGACCTGTTTAATGGAGTGAACTGTTTACTCCATACAGACACACATTCTTTCTTAAATTATGTTTATCAAGGCAATGTTGGTTTACAAAGTTTTATGTTTTAGGGGTATAAGTTTACACCTCTGTAAATGTATGTTATCACACCATGCCTCCCACCAAAGCCCCAATGATCCCCTACCATGGTCTGTCGATCCCCCTCCCTTGTTTGCTTCCCAAATCCCACCCTTCCCTTCTGGTAGCCTCAGTTCTGCAGTCAGATTTCCAGGATTTGTTTTGTTTTGTCTTTGTTGCTTTGTCTTATTTCTTTATATTTCATACATGAGTGAAATAATCTGGTATTTGTTTTTCCTTTTGACTGATTTTTCATGACACAAACCCCTCCAGTTCCATCTGAGTTGTTACGAATGGCAAGGTTTCATCTTTTTAATAGCTGTGTAGTATTCCATCTATATCTATATCACATCTTCTTTATTCACTCATCTGTCATTGGCCTCCGCCTGTCTTCAGCAAAGAGACTGTCAGGTTGGATTAGCAGGAACCCCCCTCTTATTCCTCACATTTCCTCTTAGACATTTTTTGTCCACTGTCTCCCCATTCTGCTCCTTGAACATTTATTCCTACCTGCTCCTGCTGTATTTAGAGTCAAGCTTGGTTCCATACTGAGGTGCCTTTCCCCCTGTTGACTGAATACAAATTGTTTTTCCTCTTTAAGTACCGTCCAGCTCAGATTTATCATCCACTATGACATTTACGTTGAGAAAATACGGACAAGATGGGTGTGTTTATTCTCAACAGGTTGGAAATTAAAAACTTGATTGTGTATTTAAATTTGTAAATATGTACTACAGATTTCTTTTACAAGGTACGTTTTCCTCTGAGGATCTGAGAACATCCCGTTTCCTAAAAAAAAATTGAAAAATAAATAAAAAATCCACCCATCTGTTGTATTTACCATGCAAAAGAGAAAATAGTCTGAGTTGAATTGAATTTCACTAGTTTAAGTCATTGTGCTGGATTGGTTTGCAACAATAAGAGCTTAAAAATCTACTCTATTCCTTTGAAAAGCCCATTTGAGAACAGTTCTGGAATGTCGTGGTGCCCAGATGATGCACAAGTGGATCAAGACACGTGATCCCTGGAGCCGGGGTCACCCCGTCTCGCCACGTGCTGCTGTGTGTGCTGTTGTCTGGCCAGCCACACACAGACGGAACAGGCACACGCTGCCAGTGTTTGAGAAATCTGCAACACATTTTTGCATTGTAGAAAAGCAAAGCAAACTGACCAGTGGTATTTGTTAAATGTCAGCATTTGAAAAGAACAACAAAGACAGATTTCAGATTTCAGTGAAATTCACAAAGTTATGGAAGTAGCAATAAGATGCTACAGAAAAATGCCGTGTTTACTGGAACAGACAACATGGATGTTTGAGTGCCATATCCTTCTTTTACTAGGTGTGTGAAAGTATCCAACTTTTATTTTTTTTAATTAATTTATTTTTTGTTATTCATATCTTTTACATTATTGTGTGTTCCCCATAGGTTACCCATCACTGGTTTACCCGTGAAACCATCACCATAGTCCCTCATGTTCCTTTCTCCCCCTTCTTGAGCCCTTACCCTCCCCCTCCCCTGCTGAATGTCACATTCTTATTTGACTCCCCTGTATTCCTGTTATAAGTGAAACCATTTGATATTTTTCTCTTTCTTTCTGGCTTTCTCTTTCTTTCTGGCTTATTTCACTGATCATGATCCCTTCTAGTTCCACCCATGTTGCTGCGAATTGCATGTGTTTGTCTTTTTTGAATGCTGAATAGTATTCCATTGTGTATATGTACCACATCTTCTTGATCCAATCATCTATTTTTGGGCATTTGGGTTGTTTCCATACTTTAGCTATTGTAAACAGTGCTGCAATAAACATACGGGTGCATGTATCCTTTTGGATTAGTGTTTTTGTGTCCTTTGGCTAGATTCCCAAAAGTGGTATTGCCGGGTCGTATGGAAGCTCCATTTTTAGCAGTTTGAGGAAACACCATACAGCTTTCCATAGTGGTTGGACCAGTTTGCATTCCTACCAGTAGTGCAGGAGAGTTCCTTTTTCTCCACATCCTCGCCAGCATTTGTTGTTGCCTGTTTTTTTGATGAGCGCCATTCTCACTGGCGTGAGGTGGTATCTCATTGTGGTTTTGATTTGCATTTCCCTGACATAAGTGATGTTGAACATTTTTTCATATACCTGGTGGCCATTTGCTTTTCTTCTTTGGAGAAGTGTCTTTTTAGCTCTTCTGCCCATTTTTTGACTGGATAGTTGACTATGGTTTTGTTGAGTTGTGTGAGCTCCTTGTAGATTTCTGTTACTAGTCTTTTCTCGGTTGTATTGTGCACAAAGATTTTCTCCCAATTAATAGGGTGTCTGTTTGTTTTGGTTATTTTCTCTTTTGCTGTACAGAAGCTTTTTAGTTTGATGTAGTCCCAGCTGTTTATCTCTTCCTTTACTTCCTTCACTTTGAGGGAACTGTCTTTAAAGATTTTGCTGAGATGTATGTCATGCAGTTTTGCCTATATTTTCTTCTATAAATTTTAGGCTTGAAGGTATCCAAATTTTAAAAGGAAAAGACAAAACGTAAAATGATAAATCCCACTTTTTCTCTAATGTTTCAGAATTTTATCTATAACTGAGATGACAATAGCAATATTGTTGGCTCAGAGATACAAGTTAATCCCATGGCAGACAGTTTTTGGGTCCTTGAGTTTCCCAAGGGAGTTGAGCCGGGAAAAGTGATTTGCATGTTGAAGAGACCTAAAAGCCCCAAATTGTAGGTCCGTCTGAACTCTAAATTGTTTTATGTATATTTTCTGTCTCCACTGGTGGCTAGCTGGGTGATCTCATACAAAAAATTTAGAAACTTTTGACTTTCTAAACACCAGTATCTATACAATGTGGGTGAATCACATTTGCTTCTCCAGATTGTTCCTGAGACTTAGAAATAGCAATGGAACAGGCTTAACAAGTGCTTGGTACTCACTAGCATTCTGCACATGCTAAATCTCATTATTGTGATTCCCCTCAGTGAGACATAAGATGAAAACGGACAGTATGACATGTACTTTATGAATAGGAACTCTTCATTTGGCATATGCTGGAAATTTCTCTTGTTTTCTGAGGCTTATATAATTATTGTTTAAACTTTTTTTTTTAATTCCTTGTTAAGAGAGTAGATTCAATGAACTTCTCTGTATAGCAGATTTTCCAAAAAATATTTTGAAAAATAGTGTCTCTATGAACTTTGTGTGTGTATGTGTTGGGGAGGTGGGGATCAGGGCAGAGTTAGGTGGGCAGGGGAGTTCCAATGACATGTAAAGTTTGGTAAACTCAAGATTAGTTATTTAATACTTCCCAGTGCTTCTGTGTCAGGCACCATTGTAAGTGCTTTATAAATATTAGCATACTAATCCCACAGGGTGGAAGATATTATCTCCATTTTATCAATAAGAAAACAGGGAAGAACATAGCCCAAGGCCTTACAGCTTAGGAAGGTTCCTATCTTCTTTGTTTACTTGCTGTGCGAAAATATCAAATTTTTGAGAGGAAAAGATGAATAGTAAAATGATAAATCCCACTCAATGTCTAATATTTCAATGTAATCTTGTCCCTGTAATCAGCCTTGGATACTTTCACATGACAATGAACAGTTGAAAGTTCCAAGGAAGAGCCTGGTTTTCTGATTCTATAATTCTTGGCACTTATATCATCACAAAACCCACGATTTTTGCCACCACTGAGCTGAAGGAGTTTGCACTGACATACAGTCCGGGGCTCCAAACTTCCCTGGAGAGAACCCTCTGTCTCTAAGCTCTAATAGATGCCCTGCCTACTCAATCACCCCATCTTTTTCCTCCCAAACCCTCTCACTACTAGACAAAGCAATGCTGATTGTTCTAGATGCCACCTCTGTCTTTAGAAAGAGATCTTTTTATCTGTTTGTTGGAAATTTTAGTCTGACGTTCAAAATAGAATTAGAGCCTAGTCACTAAATTTATAGAAAGTAAAAGAAAAAAGACATATTTTAAATTTATGAAATTTTCTCTTATCGCCATTTTGGCAGCCACAAAATATGAAGGCATCCCTGAACTTCCATGTTGGCTGATTTAAGATAACCTAGGCTGAACATAGAGATAGAAAATGGGAAAAAATGATTTATGCCACTAGTCTTTGTTATTCCTGCAAACCTAAATGACAACAAAGTCATTATCTTTCTCTAAACAAATGAATTATTTTTATAACTAATTTGTGTTTTATGTCTTCTGCTTCATTAAAAGTGGATGCTAGTGATGATGAGCAAATAAATCTCTAAATATTCCTAAATATTTGGACTAATAAATGGACTAAATGTGTGTCCTAACATGCATCATATATTTCTCTCTTTAAAATTGGAAATAATTTAGAGGAAGTTTTGTTTGTTCTGCTTTTATATACAATAAAGTAGGTGTCCTTTAAATCTGATTGGATTGTACTTTAAGTTTTATCCAACAACAGCTGGTACTACCATATCAGTTTTTAAGTAAATCTAAGAGAATGGTAAAAACCACTAAAATAACAACAGCGGCAACGAACCCTGAAGATTTCAAAAGAACACAAAACAGAAAGCTAAAATGTTCTAGAATGTTTAAGTCCTTGGAAAATTTTTTTCCTTTAAGAAATACTTTGCAATGCTAATATTTCAGGATTGAGCAGAAGCCAATGTTCCATAAAGCTATATAACTCCAGGAAAATATTTTTATAAGAAAAAAAATTATGTAGAACCACAAGTCTCTGATATTTGACACGAAACTTGGTGTTCACCAACTTAATAAGTTAAAAGAAGGTTCGTTCCTCATTTTCTTTTGCCACTCAGGGCCATGCATCAGGTCATTTTTTTCTGGCTTTACCTTATTAGGGCAGGGGGCCTCTGACCAGTTAGTAATGTATGTATATTTTATGCATTTATCCACTGTTTAATTTCTTCCTATACTGCCTCTTTGTTTTTCTCCACTCACTGGAGGTTCTGCTCTGTGCTCATTACCTCGTGTCTTGGATATGGCAAACAGAAAACTTAAGAAGTAAAATACTTCCTTTTGTCTTCCAGAAGCCTAAGCATTAAGGGACATTTAGATGATGTTCATGGTGAAGTAAAAAGAACAGTATTCCTGTTTGTAGCTAACCAAAGAATCTTGCCAGAAATACTACAGAAGCTTTTCATCTATCAGGAAAGGGATTTCCCTGGGTTGTGGGCATTGGATATTCAGAGCTTTTGAAGGTCAGGAAGACCACCGTAAATTGATGCATGTTACATCCATGAGAAAGTGACTATCCAGCACATTAGCCTGGGGACCATTAGCAGCCTGGCAAAATCTCCACAGCACAGCACTCAACCGCTGCGCCACCAGGGAGGCCCTAGACACTAGTATTTTAAGGGAAAGGGCCACCATGAAGGACAATGCAGAGGCCTGGGGCTGTAAGATGATGGTCCACAGAGCCACCTCTTACTTTCCTTTGAGGGTCTTCCCCGTGGTCTCTGCCCAGGGTACAGGACAAATGGCCTTCCTGTGATGACATCTCAGCAGCCGATAGACATTTGTCTAATGAAAGTCAAGCACCACATTCATTTATTCACTCTTTTATCCATTTTAATTAACTCTCCTCCTGTATTGCTAGGCTCTCTTAGAGGCACTAGGCTCAAAGAAAATCCCTCCCTCCCTTGTGGCTGTTCGATTCTCTTGGGGCAACAGCAAACAACAGATAATAATAGAGAACAGCTCATGTCATACCAACAGAAATTAGGAACTTGGGAAATAGGGAAGGGGAGAGCTTCTAAATGTCACCTAACCAGGGACAGAAGCTGAGCGGAAATGACATTTGAGTAGCGACCTGAGGGCAGAGGGGGACTGTGTCAGAGGACAGTGTGGAGGAGGAAAACAGAGGGCTCAGCGCAGCGGGCCCCTGAGCCTGAGTGTGGGGGCCGTGGGCGGAGCAGGGGAGGCGGAGGCTATGAGGAGGCTGGTTAGCCAGCAGTGAGAGGGCGAAGGTCTGTGCTCCTGGGCAGCGAGGGGATTTGGGAATTCGCTCAGGAGCTTGAGGAAGCTGTTAGAAAGCGGAAAGCACGGGGATGACATTTAATAGACCACTGAGGACTGTGCATCTCCGGGATGAGGGCTTTGCAGGCACTTGCAGTGTTTACAGGGCACTTAAGTGACCAGGTAAGAGGCATAAAGTAGGCCTGGAGTCCCTGGGCGCCCAGGCTGATGCAGTTCAAGCGGCCGTGCTGCTTTGAGGCACGAGGCGTGTACTCTGTGCCGGCATATTTCAAAGTGAGATATTTTAAAGGTCAACTAAGTCCATGGTGCACGTTTCCAGGAAGGCTGTGTGGTAAAGTGCCCACATCTTTTTCTGGTACTATTATTTTTACAGTCTTTAAATTGGGTGACCCCCGAAATTTGAAAGTTAAGGACTCTGGTTTTTCACCTTAGAATAAATGTCAAGTCTCTGGAAATAATTAAAAACATTTACTCCCACATTTACTTCCTCTGTTTCTTTACTCATAAAGTGGAATCAATAACCTTATTCTTGTTCAAGGCGCTTGAGCTCTGGTGAACTTCTGACACACTGTGTTAATACCTTTACCAATGTGCACATACCTAATGTTTTGATAGAATTCTTGGAGCATTAAGGACTAGCGTCCTTCCTTGATTCACAATAAATAAGGTCCTCTGAGGGATAATACACAAAAAGGTCTATACTGGAAAAGTGGAGAGTATATTAATTAGTAGGCATTTTTATCAGAGCTGATAGCAGACCCAAAGGCCTGAATAGCCAGGAATTTTGAATACTTAAGAATTGTGATATATAATAATCTCAAATGTTTTATGTGAAAGTCAAGCTGTATTAAAATGGGGACAAATATATGAAAATGGGAAGTTGGGGTAAGACCTTTATTTATTGGGTTTGGTAGGTACTTGAATTACTTAACTGAGAGATTATCAAAAATTCTCCATGACCTCCACTTTGCATGTCCACTTGTGAGAACAATCCATGTAGTCACATACTGAGCTATGAAAACCAGTGTAATGGAGAAATCATCTTGTTGAGAACATATCAAATTAGTTATATTTTTGTTTTGAAATGAATAATTCTGTCACTATCTTGGTCCATCCTGAGGACATCCTTTAGGATGGTTATCATTGTTCTTTTTGATTATCATTTTATCCCTAGCACATAGACCAATAATAAGTACATAATATGCACCCAGTATATTGGCAGGATTCTGCTATTAATGATTGGAGCATTGTGAGGAAGAGGTGAGGCAAACTGAAAAATTAAAGAGAGGAACAACAGTGACTCCTACTTTATTCTTTTTTGTAATATATGTTTTTATTGTTATTTTTATCTTCTACATTTTGTATTCCCCTTGGGTAATCCACCACCAATTCACCCATGACCCATCTCCATGGTCCCTTATGTCCTTTTCTACTCCATTTTGTGCCCTTATCCTCCCCCCACCTCTCCTGAGTGTCTCTCTCCTATTTGGTTTCCCTGCAGTTCTGTTATAAGAGAAACCATTCGATATTCGAGAAACCATTCGATATTCTTTTGAATATCGTGATGCGTTTGCTGACACAGAAATACCTCCATCATTACTTCTGATGCTGGTTATAGAACAGGGTGTGGGGACCCACAGGAAGGGCTAGTTACTTACAACTCCTTAAGAACGACACCATTTTATGAGGCAGAAATATTTGTGTGGTCAAACTTTCCAAGCTAATTAGTCTAGTGAAGTCAGCAGGTTTTGTGAGTTAATGGCGTCAAAGAAGTTCATCTTTAGTTCTGCTGTGGAGAACTAAAGGTCAGTATATCCAGTATATCCAGAAACCCAGACAAAAGATCCCCTTGAAATCATCTTGGGGCATATTTGGCTCCTTGGTCCTCTTCCGCTTTCTGCTTAGTGACTTCCTGTCTATACATTTTTTCCAATTTAGTTCATCTTCATCACTTCAATCATATCATTTGCCATCTGTATCACCCATGTGGACAAAAAAGCCAACCCTAGAATCAGTCAGCTCCCATCTTCTCAGTATCCACACTTTGGCTCCTCACTTCTGGTGGAGAAAAATCACACAGCTGTTGACTGGTGCCTCTCTGCAGTGTGGCATTCGGTGTCAGCCCACCCTCCAATGATGCCTGGGAGTCCTCCCGTGGCTCCTTAGCCTACATTCTCTCCTGTTTCTGTCATAGCTATGTCAAACCTATGCCTCCAGCTGTACCACTTCTCCTCTTAGTCTTAGAATATGCTCTCATTCTGCAATTCTCCAAAGAAGTAGAAGATTCTATTCCATTAGGGGTCCCCAAAGGGAACTCCATGATCTACATACCTCCACGACAACAAGCATCTCTGTATTTGTCCATCTTTTCTTTAAGGCCTTTTCTCTACATTTTCTTCTGCCTTCTTCAGGCTCAATTATTTCTCAAGTTGCCATTCTCTCCTGAATCTGTATTATCCAGCATTTAAACATGCTTATATCAACCCACCCTAAAATAAATTAAATGGATCGCATATCTTCCTCCAAATATTGTGCTATTTTCACTTCCTTGAAATTGTGAAACTATTTTCAAATCTACAATTGTTCATTGCACTTCCTTCTTATTCACTGTTTCAGTTACTAAAATTGACTTCTGTACTTTGCAAAACCACTAAAATTGCTACTAAATTCAGAGGGCACTGCTTAGTCTTTCTTTCCCATCTCATTAGTGTTTTTGCATTCTTCATGCTCATTTTATACTTTGCTTATGATTTTTGTCTGTCCCCATTGTCCACTTTCTGCCTCTATCCAATCTTAATAATTGATGCTCTTAAAAATCTTGCCCTGAATTCTCTTTTCTTCTCTCTTGATAGGCTTATTCATTTCAAAACATTATTACCATTTTATTTATACCTAACGACTCATTTTTGGGGAAAGATTTATTTATTTATGCATACAAGACCTGGGGCTATGCTAGAGGTGCGGGGGTGAGAGGATTCACTAGAGACAGAGGGGGAGCAGAAAAGGCGGATCGACTGAAATACACTGTTAAGGGGAGCAGCGGATGTGACAGTAGAGGTCTGCTCTCTGGCTGGGGATTGAACTTATTCGGCTGGAGATAGCTTGATAGTGCTGAGACTTTAACCCCTGCGCCTCTAGGGAGGCTCTATACCTAACAACTCCTTTATCAGTATCATGAGTATAAGTCCTTATTATGAAATTTCAGATCCTGTGACAGATTGCTAAAACCTCCACTGTGGTTTATTTCTTCCTACAACCTATTCCTTGCTATGTGACTCTGTCTCTTTTTCCATCAAGTCTTTGAGTCTTTTTTCCCTCCAATTGACCTGAGCCTGCCTTTATGATTTGCTTTGGCCTGTAGATTGTGATAAAAGTGATGGTGAGCAATTTTAAGCCAGTGCTAAAAATGCCTTGTGGATTTAAACTCTTCCCCTTGGAAGATGTCTCTCCTGACACCTTCATGAAAACAATCCTTGGTTAGCACTCTGGAAGTTGAGAAATCTGGTGGAATAGTTTACTAGGCAATTAAATTCAGATATACAAAAACATAAAAAACAACTAACTTGGTCTAGACAAGAAAACTCATCTAACTGAGACTAGACTAAATCACTGATCTGCAGAATCAAGAACTAAATAAACAATGATTTTAAGCTGCCAAGTTTGGGCCTGGTTTGTTATGCAATATTTGCTAACTGCTACAGACCTAGAAATAATAATAATAGCTGACATTTATTGGTTGGCATCCTATGTATCTGTCCCTGTTTGTCCTAGTTCATTAAAGCTGCTATAAGAAAATACCAGAGACTGGGTAGTTAAAAACAACAGAAATTTAATTCTCACAGTTCTGGAGATAGGAAAGTCTAGTCTCGCATGTCAGGTGAGAGCTTATTTTCTGGTTCATAGACAAAGCCATCCACCTGTATCCTGACATTGCAGAAAGGGTGAGGGAGCACTAGTGCCACAGACAGTCAAATAAAATGGGAATTTGATGATATTTTCCCATGTAAATTTTTTAATGTTTCCCTGACTGTTGGAATTAAGAGAGTTTAATCATCTTTGCTCAACCAGTTATTTTAGCCTTACTTGGTAGCTCCATTCCAGTTGCACCATTTCTTTCCCTCTCTGTAGCTGTCATGATTCCACTTTGTTGTATCATCTCCTGTTCTCTGCTTGGGATGCATTCTCCTTTCTATGCTGCTAACCTGCAGGGCAGGCAATGGCATTTTCTCTGTGAAGTTAGCCCCCTCGCCTCTTCTTCAAACATTGTTCTATTTGTTCCATACTCTTTTATTTGTGGTCTTTATCATAGTTGTTTTTCATATATATGATATTATTCCCTTATCCTCTAGACAGTAAGTTGTCTGGGAACAGGAGCTATGACTTCATTTTTAATCTGATTTTCACAAGCGTCTCATCCAACAATCCCAGGAACGAGCAAAATTTCTGTCAGGGCACGTAGTAGTAGGTGCCCCCTCCACTGCATTAACAAATACACTAGAATATAAATGAGCCAATTTTCATTACATGGGGAGCTCAATAAACAAATGAAGCTCTTATAGGATTTGTTTGAAAAATATGGGGTTTACAGTCAGGGGAGAAATGATTGTGTTAATAAATCAACCATGGTCATCTTCAAAACAAACTTTCCAAAAATGTTTAACTCCTTCACCCTTTTACTCAGGAATAAATCAACTCTGAAGCCAAAGAAGTAAGAATGTATCTAGCAGTGCTAGGGATGATTTCTGAATCTAGCTTTGTCTTTATAGGGGAGTAGTAAGGATCTTGAAATTATAAGAATATGATTTCTTTATAAATGATGAAACCAGTGCTGAGTTCTGTGCGTTATTGCCATTCTCTCCTCCTTTGGGAAAAACTGATGAAATTAAACTTTGTGTTTTTACAGTAAGTAGCTGAGGTTTCTTATATGAATCTTATATCCTTTTCAGTTCCCAGATGTGTTAATATTTTTAAATTAAACATGGTAAAGTTAATTAATATTTTAAGTCTGTTTTCTCATAAGATTTGTTTGCTAGAACTAAGAACAATGTAAATAAATTATCAGCACAGTGCCTTGCACTTTGTAGGTACCCCAAAATTAATACTAATTTTATTATCACTAGGACGAACATTATCTTGTTATCTTCAATCAATGCAGTATCATCAGGGTTTTCGAATATCATCACATGTACTTAAGAATCGTCATTTTCCTTGGCTACAGTATTCACTTTGAATTGGGTCCAAAATTTTTTGAATAATTTTCTTTGTTCAAATGTATTTATCCCCAGTTGTTCGCTGATATAAATAAGCTTGCAGAGAACATCTGTGTATATTAAACATTGTCTAGAGTTCTGTATATTTCTTTTTTTTTTTTAAAGATTTATTTATTTATACATACAGCTGGGGTACAGGCCAGAGGTGTGGAGTGACGAGAGGCTTCACCAGAGACAGAGTGGGGAGCAGAATAGGCAGATCAGAAATACACTGCTGAGGGGAGCAGCGGGCGAGGCAGGAGAGGTCTGCCGCACCATGTGGGATTCTCCCCGGCCGGGCGTCGAACTCGCATCGCTGCTGCCGACAGCTCCACAGCGCAGCTCTTAACCGCTGCGCCACCAGGGAGGCCCTCTGCATATTTCTTGAGGGTAGATTTTTAGAAGATGAAAAACTGAATGTAAGTATATAGACTTTATATAACAATTCCTTTTATTTAATGTTTAATTTCTTCCTAGCATGTTCAAACCAGGTTTTTCCCAGTTATGATATAAATTGGTATATCTAGCCCTTGACTACATGAAGAGCCTGTATTTAATCCACGTCTTAATCATAGAGTCAAAATAGTATCTTATTGCCATTTTAATATATACATTGATTGGCAGTGACTCCATACCCATGAAACACTGTTCAATGGCCCTGTCAGACAACCCCCCTCAGCCCCCGCCACTGCTTTGCGTTATGCCCTGCCCATTTCCTCGTATTCTCCTTTTCTGTTCATTCTTCCTCAATTCCTCAACTTCTGTTGGCTGGATTGTCCTAAGAGTCAGTCATCAGGCCACATCTTTTTTTTAAAGATTTATTTACTTATGCATACAAGCTTGGGTATAGGCCAGAGGTATGGGGTGGTGAGAGGATTCACCAGAGACAGAGTGGGGAGCAGAATAGGCAGATCAACTGAAATACACTGCTGAGGGGAGCAGCGGGCAAGGCAGGAGAGGTCTGCTGCACCACGTGGAAATCTGCCTGGCAGGGTATTGAACTCATGCTGCAGTGGCTGAGGATAGCTTCACAGTGTTGTGCTCAACCCATTGCACCACCAGGGAGGCCCCGAGGCCACATTTTTTAACTTACATTCACTTTTTAAATGGTCTCATTGGTTCTGTGACCTCAAATACTGTATTTATGTCAAATATTCCCAAATTGCTATCTCCAGTCCAGACCTCCTCTCTTGAACTTTAGATCTGTAAATCCATTTTCTGTTCAACATCTTCACTTAGTTGTCTTATACAAATAAAATAAAAAGACATCTCAAACACAAAATGTTCCATACTGAGCTTCTGCTAACTTCCTTACAAGCGCATTCATTTTTCACGCTTGCTCTTCTTTGCTAATGGCAACTTCATCCTTCTAGTCTCAGGTCCTAAATCCTAGGCTTCTTATGGGCTTCTTGTTCTTTTAAATCCCATATTTAACTCATTAGCAAACCCTATTAGCTCTTCCTTCAATATAGCTATGATCTGAGCACTTTCTAACATCTTCATTGCTTCATTGTAATACAGTTCCCTCCTCCCGCCACCATTTTTATGCTTTATTGACCCAGTGTTGAGGCCCTGTCTAGAGATTGGTCAGCTTTCCTTTTTCCATTTTCAAGCAGTCAATTAAGTCCATACCTCAATCCCTCTCCCTATTGGGTTCTCATACCGAGAACCACTCTATACTAATAGCCCCAGGGCCAGGAGCCTGGCAAATAGGAACAGCCCCAAATACCAGAAATCCACAAAATTATTCAAATCAGCCCATCTGCAGGTGCCCAGATAGAAGCCTGGTTAATTCCACCCTGCACACTGTATTTACATTGCTCCCTACAGCCCCAGTTTTCTGTTCCCTTGTCCCTGGTTGTAACCCTCTATGTGACCCTGATTATAGAATTCCCTTCAGAGCTGTAAGTAATAGAGATCGTTTTCCATGTTACATCCCCGGGTTATGCCTCTTCATCACAAAACCTTTAATTCTACAGTATATGCACCCCAGTCCAAATCCTACCGCCTCTCCCCTGGTTGACCACATCTCCTTCTTGATAGATCTCTGCTTCTACCCCATCCACTGGAGTCCAGAGTAACTCCTTTCAATTGTTTGTCCGATCTTTTCATTGCTCAGGATTATCCATTGTTTTTCCATCTCACATGGGATCATTTCTCTCTGATCTCTCTGTGACTCTCTTCCTAATCATTATTTTTTCCAGCCACACTGATATCTTTTGTCAGTTTTTAAACACACAAAAATGGCCCCATGTGTGGGCATTGAACTCACTATTCCCTGCGAAATACTCTTAGGTCATCTTTCAAGTAACCTTTCCTGATTAGCTATTTCAAATCAGAAATCCACTTCTCTAACATACTTGCCCTCCTTTCTGCATTTTATTTTTCTACATAGCACTTATATTTTAATTTATTATATATACGCATTACTTAGATAGTTGTCTCATTGTCTGTCTTGCCCCATTAGAATACAGATGCACGATAGTAAGGGATTTCTGTTTTACCATCTCTATTTCACCTGAAAGGCTTCCAGTAGAGTACAGGCAAGACAAGGGGACAGGGTCCAGGTGTGTGTCTGGTCTCTGCCTCTGATTTGGTAGATGACTGGACCAGTTGCTGGTCCACAGTAGATGAGGCAGGACCAGTGAAAATTCCTTCATTTCCTTTTCTGTGACATGTCCCAGTCCATTTAGACTGCTGTGACAAAATATCATAGACTGTGTGGCCTGTGAACAACAGAAATTTATTTCTCACAAGTCTAGAAGTTGGTAAGTCCAAGATCAAGGCACTGGCATATTTGCTGCCTGGTGAGAGCCAACAGGTTCATTGATAGACAACAGTCTTCTCACTGTGTCCTCACATAGTGAAGGATTAAAGGCGCTCTTTGGGGTAATCACGTTAATCACATAACTAATCACAATCATGAGGATACCTCTCTGTGATTTAATCACCTCCCAAGGTCCCACTTCTAAATGCCATCACACTGGGGACTAGATTCCAAAGCATGAATTTTGAGGGGACAAAGCATTTAGTCTATATAATACATAGGCATTGTAAGAGTACCCACCTAAGAGGGATAATAACGGAATTCAAAATTTAATATCTGTAAAGTGCTTAAATAAGTACCTGGCACAAGAAGAACAGTATGCAAGTATATATGAAATAAACTGCTAGATTTCCAGCACATGAAACAGTGCTTATCTCTTGGAAGATGAGCAAGATCAAACATTCATTGAACAAATTCTCAAAATAAATTACATGGTAAATGAAAATCCCATTCTTGAGTTAGGGGCTCTGCCAGTGAATGTTTTGTTTACTATTCTCAGGTGAATCTACTCTCACATTTCAAAGAGACATCTGCTTTGAGTTGCTTTGTGAGCAATGGGGGTCTTTGTGCAGATGCATCCATATTACTGCTAGCAGGAGACACACGTCCCAGAAAGGGGGAGGGAATGGTAAAGGCTCCTGACTCACCAGGGCTGTGGCATACAATAGGAAACATTTATTTGTTTATATTTGGACTTTTTCTCTGGTTTCTTTTTTTTTAATATATATTTTTATTGTTATTTATGTCTTTTACATTTTGTATTCCCCTTGGGTAGCCCACCACCAATTCACCCGTGATCCATCTCCATGGTCCCTTGTGTTCTTTTCTATTCCATTTTGTGCCCTTTTCCTTCCCTCCCCCC
>PVIJ01014291.1:0-41425 GCA_004024925.1 Scalopus aquaticus | reverse complement strand
AGCTCTTCTGCCCATTTTTTGATTGGGTTATTGGCTTTTTTTTTGTTGAGTTGTGTGAGTTCTTTGTAAATTTTTGTTATCAGTCCTTTATCAGATGTATTGTGTGCAAAGATCTTTTCCCAGTTGGTAGGGTGTCTGTTAGTTTTGGTTAATGTCTCTTTTGCTGTACAGAAGCTTTTTATTTTGATATAATCCCATAGTTTGTATTTCTTATAAGTGCTAAACGTTTGTTTTGTTTTCTTTCTTTTTATTTTCTCCCATTTTTTTTCTGTATTCATTTTATGAGATGCTCATTAAATGAAGTCCACTTATTTATTTACTCTGTCACTGGCAGTTTGTCCTTTTTGACCCTCATAATTCACTTTCCCACTCCTTACCCCTGCATCTAACAATTGCTAGTCTATCCTCTGTGTCTGTGAATTTGGTTCCTTCCTTTTTTTAAGATTTCATATATAGGTGAGATCACAAGATATGTGTCTGGTGTTTGTCTTTCTCTGTCTCTGCTCTTGAAGGCCTTCCATGTTGTTGCAAATGGCAATATTTCATTCTTATTTATTGCTAAATAATATTTCATTACTTACATATATGCCATATTTTCTTTATCTGTTCTTCCAGTGATGAACACATAGGATGTTTCCACACCTTGGCTATTTTAAATAATGCTGACATGTACATGGGAGTGCATATATCTTTTTGAATTAGTGTTTTTGTTTCTTTTGGGTAAAAACCCAGAAGTGGAATAGTTTGATCATCTGGATCCATCCAGATGGATCACATCTACTTTTAATTTTGTGAGCAACTTCCACACTGTTTCCCATAGTGAAACACCATAATTCACTAATTTACATTGTCACCAACAGTGCATGAGTGTTCCCTTTTCTCCACATCCTTGCCGACACTTGTTACCTCTTATCTTTCTTACGATAGCTATTCTAACAGTTGGGAAGTAATGTTTCACTTTAGCTTTGGCTTGTACCTTAAGTTTAAGGTCCTGAATGTTCTACTTGGAAAAATAATTTTCAATTTGAACTGTCCTTCGAGATGAGAACAGCTGCATACCTCTTTTTACTGAGCACCTAGTATGCATTGATCACTGTGCCAGGTGTTTTCACATCTTTTCACAACTCTCATTTTCACAGATCTTCATTTCACAAATCTCTCATTTTTTTAAAAGATTTATTTATTTTATGCATACAAGCTGGGGTGTAGGCCAGAGGTGTAGGGGTGATGAGAGGATTCACCAGAGACAGAGTGGGGAGCAGAACAGGCAGATCCACTGAAGTACACTGCTAAGGGGAGCAGCAAGCGATATAGGGGAGGTCTGCAGCGCCATGTGGGAATCTCCCTGGGTATCGAACTTCTGTTGCAGTGGCTCTGGATAGCTTCACAGTGCTGCGCTTAACCCGTTGCACCACCAGGGAGGCCCACAGATCTCTCATATTTACAACCACCACTCACACTTCATGGTTAAGAGTATGAAAGTTCAAAGACAGTAAATCTATTTCTGGAGGTCTTGTTTATTTTAATTAGTAGAGTTAAGATTTCAGTATAAGTCTTCTGATTTCACAGGACTCATGCTTCACTCTGTAAAGGCATATGGAACATCAGTGGGATAGAAGAGGATGGCGATGGGCTTTAATGATCCAAGAATCTTGATGGTGTGTGCTTCCAGTCACTTTGGAGGGACATGAAAAACAGATGGTAATTAAATGGGATGAGGTAGTAGAGGAAAGGAAGGGGGAGGGGCAGCTGAAGAGATTGATTCATTAAATGGGAGGAGATGGTCTAATGTAATTCAGGTGAGTAGGCCTTTGGGGATGGTATAAGGGGTTGTTCATAAGAACTGGGTTTCTGTTTCCAATCTTTTGTTTTTTTCGGGGAAAAAAGATACCAGGATTTCTTTATTTTCTTGTTCCTCAACTGTTTTCCTTATGGAATAAAATGTATGGGGCTGTGATTTATGATGCATTGATGGCAAAACAAACAAAACACCAAAAACCCACAAAAGAAATCACAAAAACCCAACTCGGAAGACTAAGGAATATTTTCACTTAACATTTTAGGAGTACTTAGATTATTTTTCTCATTGTAAATGTAATTGGGAACTGGTAAACTATTTAGAGGTTTCCAGAGGAAAAAAGAAAATCATCTCAAAATCCCATGACCCGGAGTTAATCATTGCTTGAATTCAGCTGTATTTCAGTCTAAAGAATATTTTTGAAGACATTCAAAACTCCTTTCTTTTCACACAAAATATTTGAAAGAATTGTAGGCACTTCCCTCTTTTCTGCAGGTACATTTGATTTCACTAATAGAGGAATAGAAGAGTCTAGTTTTTTTTTTTTATATGGCCATAGAAAAGGAATTTTCTTAGCCGTCCATGGCACTACATTCCGGAAGAACCACATCCTGGTAGCAGGGAGCACTTTTGTTTTCCTAATCTAAATCCCTTCTCTCTTCCATATCTGCCTCCTTTACTCCTTAATCTGGCAAGGAGTAAAGAATCACCTATTGGAGAAAGCCTTTTGTAGTCAATAAACTCGAAAACAGCCACTCACCTTTGAGACAAACGATATTTTGCTGAAGGAGCCCAAGTTGAAAGATGAGATTAAACCAAGAAGGAACCAAGCTCTCTTCATCGGTGTGAGGACATCAAATAAATAAATAAATCTTAAAAAAAAAAAGACTGCTGTTGTGACTGAGGAACTAGCAGAAGGTGAAAAGAGAGAGACCATTAGGGACCACTGGAAGGGGGAGCTGTGTTAATAACAGAATAATAAAAACAAATGTTCTTGTTAGGAAAACCGGAAGATCTCACAGCTGGCTGGTAGCAAGCTGGCCCTAGAACCTAAGCCGTTGACTCCCTGGCAGAAGTTAATGTGAATAGTGCACCCAGTCCAGAGTCTGGAGCATGGCAGGACATATTATGAACGAATCCTATTCCTTTTGCATCTGATGGACTTTCTGTGGCTTCAGCAGCCTTTCCCGCCAGGTAGGGTACCTTACGGTGGACAGGGAGTGTTGTAATAGGGTAATGACGTTTGATGGTATGGGGATCAGCATAGCATCGACTTTCTGCTCACAGAGAACACACTTTCTGGTTTTCCATGCTGCTAGAACCCGTGGAACATTGTTGACCGAGAGGCCAGGCCAAGCTGAGTTACAAGAGACCTTAACAGCATTTCAGTGAGTACAAAGATGAAATTGTGTTTCTAATTGTTTTGAAAAATCACAACCTGGTTTTATTCAGATTTTTGCATGTGCTTATAACTTAAGTATTGGGGCCACTAGCTCACATGTGCAGGGGGATCCTAAATTTCAATAGCAGTTGAAAATCTGCTCAAGATACCTCTGGCTACCAGGGCACAGGTAGGAGAGGCTTTCCCGAGAAGCAGGAACCACCAACACTATTTGTTTCTACCCCTTGGTGCTTACTCTGAGTCTATCCTTGTTTGCATTTTCCTCCACGCCCATCCTGTGTGCATCCCCACCCCCTCTCCCATCTGCAGGCTCCCTATTCTTATCAAAAGCTGCTCCTCTTCTCCAGATCATGTAATGCCCGTTACCATAGCACCCGGGTACTTCGCATTATTAAGACAATCTCTTTATTAGTAAGCCTGCTCCTCCCAGGAAGCCAGCACCTCAGAGCCCATTTGACAAGATGATGAACCTGTGTCTGGGGAGGCTTAGGGCTTTGTCAGGGGGTCAGGACAGACGGGCTTAGAAAGCGTGGACCTCACCCCCTGATCTGGGGTTGCATTTCACCATTTAAAGAGTGACTGAGACTCTCCCAGCCACAATTCATTCCACTGACTTCTCCTTTTCATCATGCACTCATAATAATCATTCATGTTATCACACTTCACATTTTACAAAAGGCGTTCAAATGTATCTCTTCTATCAATCCTCACTATATCCCGTGAGCTAAGAGTCTTTTACTTATTTAAAGGTGGAGGGAACTGGAAGCTGACAGGCGGAGGGTTCTGACTGTTCAAGGTCACACCGACTCTTAGAGTGAAAACTTGGAACCAAACAAGACCCTCTGATGTCCCTGCAACTGCTTCTTGTATAGACAAACAAATAGACGGGCAGGTATACATCCAGACAAATACGCAATTTTTCCTGCTTTTTACAGAATGGGTACTAAATAATTCTTTGTTGATTTATTGGACTAAACGTGTCTACTTCTGAATCAAATATGTTGCTACTGATCATCCACCACCGGTTTCCCAGCAGAGGAATAGATTCAACAACAACAGCGGGTCCTCATATAATGTCATACAACTGGCGTTTCCTTATACCATTGACAAGAAAATACAATCCCTGCTGACACTGAACCAAATGATGTTATTTGAGGACCTCCTTGTGTTAGACATCTTTTCACTTAAAGTTACAGTTTTCAAAAACTTACCAACAATGTTAAGTGAGGACTGTGTTTTTGTTTTTGTTTTTCTTTCTTCTTTTTCTTGAATCCCTGCAGTGAACAAGACACTGTTATACACATTGGGACCACAGAGTGACCTATGTTCTTTGTCAGTGAAGGGCTGATGACACATGAGTTATGCACGTGCAGTTGTAATCCTGCCCAGAGTGTGATCCATCTCAAATATTTATTCACTCACTATTTATCACCTCCCAACTATGTCCCAGTATCCAAGGATGAATACAGGCGATGTGAAGGGTTTTCTATCTGTGGGGGAGGCAGGTTTTAAACAAACAGTTGTACATCCAGTTAATTATAATTGTGATAGAAGGAAAGACATTTTTTACCGATGGTATATAGTTTTGTAAATCAATGATAAATCAACACAGTTTTATTTTAAAAATGCTGTTGTGATACGTGCTGGAGAGGAGGAATGTGGATGGATGATAAGAACATAGAAATGAAGGTTCCAACCTTGGCATGGCATGGAAGAGACTGTGATCCAAAGAGGTAGCATGCTTTCCTGACCCCCAGAAGGAAACTGAGGTCACTGCCTCATCACAATTAGGCCAAGCCCGTGGTGGAGGCTGCGCAGACAACATGAATCAAAAAGGGAAAAGCAGAGGACATGAGGGATGGGCTTTCAGTAGCAGCAAGTTCAGTGACATCAATCTGTGGGTATGCTTCATGCTGAGAAAATGCAAAGGTCACAAGGCTAAGCCAGTTTTGGATCAGAATAGAGAGGTACTCAATGCTGGGAGGTGGGAGTAGAGGGGTGTTTCCCGGCAGGAAGAGCGAGAAAGAGAGATACATGGGGAAGAGAAAGCAGAAGTGGGGCTAGAAAGAGACAGAGATACCCTAGTTAGGGAGGATCAGGAAGAGGTGGGTGGCATTTAGGTTAAGTTAAGATTTAGCTAAAGGGAATGAGGAGTGAGGAAGGTGGTGTTCCAGAAGGGCAAGGCAGTGGGCAAAAAAAGGGAATAAAGGGGCATGTCAGCTGTCTTTGGGGGAGTTGTCTGTGTACTTTTCTGGATACTGAAATACATTCAATCAAGAGGAGAGCTGAAGGGCTTGGAGAAGTGGGGTGGACCCCAGTATTGTTGCCTCTGTGGCAAAGGGGAGCCATTAGTGTATTTGGTCTGAGTGTACATTAGGAGGATTAGTCTGTCAGGAGCTCTAACGATGGATGGATGGAGAGAGGAGAGGGGAAGCTGCCCCTCCTGTTGCTGCCTTCTGCCTCATTCACACCATCTTCCACTGGCAACTGATCAATAAATGGAAGTTTTAAAACTGTCCTCTGTCTACCCTGCAGTGGAAAGAGGGTGATTAATTTTTAGCACTAATCATGATTGCTTTTCTTAATTACCAGGCATGACTGATCCCTAACTGAAGTGCAGGGAGGGTTTATCCCTGTCTTTCAAACAGTTGGGCAAATAATGCATTGTCCAGAACTATTTTTTGGATGAATTTAATTTCCTCCCTTTTTGCTTTGACTTTTGTGGTTTGAAGTCCTCGGAAGCTATTTTCATATGCTAGGATGTCAAGGGGAAGTCCTTTCTGTCACCATTGTCTTCTCCAGCTCTGCAGCCTTCCGGTCTTGATTGCCTGAGGCCTACAAAGGAGCTAGACCCAACGCAAGGATTCAGGGCCAAGGGGGGAGGGAATAACATCAGACTCACACAAGGGCTTTGATTTGGCGTCAGAAAGGCTCCAGTCTCTAAATATCCTTGCCCCTGTCTGCTGATATGCCTGAAATTCCTCCTTGAGAGTCACTTGTGTTTGGGTGATTTCAGAAATAGCGTAGCATCCTCAACAGCTGCTCCTAGGTGAAGTCACAGGCAGTCAGAAAAGCCTTCCATGAGGAGGCTCCTCACTCCTCATGGGGAAGGTAGCCATTGTATCAGTATGCTGCCTCTAGCTTTGCCCCTCTCTCTTGCCAACCCTTTAGACCCATAAGCAGAGACCTTCTGGGATTTTTTCCCAGGCTGTGTCTCTTCACCTAGCCCTCAGGATATTAAATGCTTTGAACTATTTCTTTTCTCTTGGGACCACTTTCTCCCAACTAAGTCTTTCAAAGGCTTGTAGCTGCAGACTGCCACCATCTCACCCCCAAGCTCAACCTGTTTTCTAGAATGTTCACCTGATCAGAGCCTGCACCTCTTGCTTGCCATGGTCTAGGCTTTGAGTAGTTTTACGGGTTGCATCTCCAAGGTGAACTATAGTGGAAAGAGCACAAAATTTGTCATCAAATGGTTCCTAATCTTGATTCTGTTGCTTAATAACTGTGACTTTGGGAAATCAGTCAGGCTGTAAAAAGACATTAATGCTGGCTTTACAGAGTAACCAGGAGGTGCTAAAGAATACTCTTCAGCACTGTAACATGCCATTTGTGCCCAGTTAATATTTGGTTTCTTCAGATGCCATTCTGTAAGGGTGTGATTGTGGAATGTCGCTGTTCGCAGGAATCACCTGTGGAGCTTATTAAAAAAACACATTCAGGCTCCAGCCCTAAAGATTCTCTCTGGACATTTTAGGGGCCAGAAATCTCTGGCTAACAAGCTTCCTAGAGAGTCTGATGCAGGGGATACCTGGACCCTTTGAGCAACTCGATGTGGGGAATGTCTCACGCCATCTTCCTCCATCTCCCACAGATGTTACACTCTCCTTCAGTGTTTTTAGGTTCACGACAGTCAGATTGTGTTTAGTCCGTCTTCTAAGGCTGATGTGAACCTCTAAATAGTCTTGTTGCCCGTAGTGACACTTCCGTCCAAAGTGAATCACATGTGCTGTGCTGGTCCCAGTAGGTCCACCATTTAGCCTAGGAGTGGATCAGGCTGTCCCGTCGAGGCTTGAGTAATACCCCCTATGGTGTTCGCATGCCAGTGAAAACATCTAATGACTCCCTCTCTCAGAACCTAGCCCTGTCGTTAGGCGGCCCACAACTGTATGAGACTTCTCAGACTCTGCCTGATACTACTACTAAATGTTCTGACTTTAAGGCTCTCTTCGTGTTGCCCTTCTCCCCTGTGCCCTCAATCAATTATTTCTCTATATTTCTATTCCTTTTGGCTACTGGACAATTACCTGGATGCTGGTAGCTATTATGGCTGTCGCTCAATCCCTTCTGAAACTAAACACTTTGTGGCCTTTGGGATTAACTGCCTGGAAATAGAAGTGGCTGAACAGTGTTTGGCTTTTGGCAGTAAGAGAACACTGTCTCAGCTGAACTCTAACTCCAGAGGCCTCCCCTGTCATAGAGAAAGTTATTACAACAAGATAATTCTCATGCCCTAACATCCAGCCTCCTTTCTGACACCCTACCCCACCTTGGGTTTTGCTTCTAACAGTATTCCATACCTGTTTATAAATGGGCTACAAAAGCATTTTGCAGGCTATCAGATGTTCTACACATGGAAAATGTCATCACTGTGGTTCTTATAATTATAGGACCTCCCTCTGATGTAGATGCCTGAGAACAGAACAAGGTCTGTTTTGCCCAAGTCCTCCTGTGTGACATCTGAACTCTTTGGTCAGTGGATCTTCAGAAGGGACAGCATAGTGGTTTTTACTGCCATGGAAAGTCCATGCCTGGGAGCTCTGAAATGAAAACCAAGTCAAATATATAGACACTTGTCCTTCTGTAAATATAGCTGTGCAAGTGGTAGGGACTCTGGGTTATGCTGGGGCTGATGGTCCTTCTTGCCCCACCCCACTCAGCTGCCAGTGATGATAATCTACCTCCTGCGGCTCTGGCGGGTATATTTAGATATACCCAAGAGCGAGTGGGATCTGAAAATAGACCACTTGGCCTGTGTACGATTGGGTTGCAGCCTTCGTATCTATACCCAAATACCAGTAGCCAGCTCTTCTTGGTTCTCGCCACTGTCTATTCAATAGAATCCAAGCAACAGTAGCTTGGCTTGGGGAGCTGGGGTCTATTCCAATATTTCTTCTTCCACCCAGGGACTTTGATAGACCTTCCTGAGGTTGAAAGCTGACATCCACCTTGGCCTGGTACTCCTTGAATCTGGACCCAGTCTGGATAAGAGTGGCCCATATTTGCATAGTTGGCCTCTCTGTGGAAGGGATCAGATGTTTCCCCCTGGTCTTAGCTCCACTCTTCTCTCAGTGTGATCACAGTTCCATATTCTGAGAGTGCGCATGTGCTCTGCAGCTGCAGTTGCATTGTTTACAACAGGGAGGGTTTTATGATCGTTGGTTGACTGGCAGCCAAGAGGCATCTATGTGACTATTCCTCCTACCTTGAAAATTTTATGATGGCCCTATTTAGTTTGGAGTTAAGGGTAGTTCTAAATTATTCTCAAACTTGTGACTTATAGTTCCCTGAAAGCAGGGATAAAGTCTTCCCTGTTCATAGTTGTAGTCTCAGTTCAATAAGCAGTTACCAGCTTTGCAGAGTTATTGTGTACAAAGCAAAGTATTAACTTCTTTGATAATATAGACATGAATAATAGATTGTCCTTGTGACCAAGAAGATTCCAGTGTGACAACTAGTTATGATACAATGGAGAAAATAAATTGGTGCTAATAAATATTTAAATAAGTTTTTTTTAGAGAAGAGTGGAAATGCTATTTGTAAGGGGAGCTTGACAGAGGAAATGGTCTTTAGGTGGTGCTTTTAATGAGTAGGATTTTGACGGCAGAGTGGGTGGAGTGTGAGCATGTTATGTTAGGAACACAGTGCCAGAAACCCCCAGTCGATATATGCTAAGTCTACACAGCAGATGGCCTCAGCCACCACATCTCCTGCTAAAGCAAGAGTTTCTTGGGTTCATCAGCCTCAAATGTGTGTACTAGCAGATGGGCAAAATGGATCTTATTGGTTCCTTGGAATTTTCCTGGGAAGGGGGCTTCTGATTTTCTGCTGATGTGTCCTTCTTAGCTGCTTCTTATTAGAAGGTTTTCTTTCCTTAAGTCAGTTGTTCCCAATTCAGATGCACATTTGAGTCACCTGTAGTTCTTTGAATAGTTCCCAAATCCTGACCACAACCTTGACCAACTGAATAATCCCTAGAGGTGGACAAGGCATCTGTAACTTGTGAAGTTTCCTGGGTGATGCTAATGTACAGGGAGGTCTGGGAACCACTGTCTTAAAACAATTTTCACTCTGTTAGCTGGTTTCACCAGTAACTGGAGCAATTAGTGCTGAGAATGAAACTTTTGATTGGTTGCTAAGCTATAGATGACATCTTGCAGGTATAATAGTTTGTACTCTTGGACACATTTCAGCCTTGGTAGAAGTGGCCGGTTTTGGTGATACGAGTACAGTTCTAATTTAAAGCTAGTCAGTATTTTTTCTGAATGAGGCACATCATTTCTGTCCCTTAGGGGTCTCGTTCACCAAGGTAAGTGTGGAGTTCATCCACATGTGAGTCTGTGACTCCAAAAAAAGAATACGTGATAGTGATATTTGGGTTGTTAAGAACTGTTGGACCTAGACACACTCACTTCTGCATGTCCAGTGTCCTAGAGTTGATATATGGAGGTCTCAGCAGAATCAAACATTTACTTTCTTCACTCACGTGCATTTACTGGATGTCTAGCGTGTGTTCGAGTCTATCATAAAAGCTGTCAGGGCTATAAAAATGACCCAGACCCCATTGCAGTTATTTAGGGCTTGGTGTCTAGTAAGTGAGCCTTTCAGACACATTCATAATAGTAATACAAGGAGGAATACCTTGAGTGACACAAGCTCATCATGATATATTCATGTTTGTGACTATTTATTTATTATTCATTTCCTCTATCGCACCCATAAGCTCTATAGTATCATTTTGTCCTTAGTACATCCCCTGTGACTGACAGAAAATAAGTTTTCAATAAGTATTGGCTGAAAAAGTAACAGCAAAGAAAAAATATATATATAGAACAGCTTCCCTCTACCCTCACCCCTCCACCCCATCCCCATTCCCACCCATAAGAAGAGAAAGATCATGGTAGCAAAAACATACTGACTAGGAGTCAGAGTTGTGGGCCTAGTTCTTATACTAACTTCTCTTTACTTAGCTGTAAGATCACATCCGACATCCAATTTTTTAGAGCAGCTGTTTTTCCAAATTGGGATAATATAGTCTCCCCTCTTTAATATTCGGGAAAGCACATGGAAACTTAATATACTCTTTTGTAGGTGAGATACTACACAAATGTGAAAACATTAATCCTTTGCACCATGTGGAGATATTTACATCTACATTTTATATTTAGTGTCTATTGACAATTGTAAAAAATAATGCTTGGATTTTTCATTTGTGTTTGAAATATTATTTTCTATCATCCATGGTTTAAAAAAGCTACTTCTACTAATATAATAATAGTAATGGTAGTAAAGCTATATCCCTTCATTTCCTCAGTGAAGATATTATTGCCCAGTCTGGGTCAAACATAGTAGTGAAAACTATGCCCTTTTCATTTACTCAAAGGCACTAATGGCTTTAATAAAGCAGAACATCTCATTTAAGAGGAATAGATAATTATCCTTGACAAGTAGGCCCAGAATGCTTATGAATGAATTAGTTAATTCCCACTATGGACACTGAGCATTTGGTCATTCATTTGACATCCTAATGAGAATTCAGTAACAGCTGGAGACACTGCAGTGAGAAGTCAGTGGGGCTGTCTAGGAAGGGCTTACGTTGAGGATAATGTTGGTGTAGCAATAATGGCCTTAGATAATATTTAGTGGTGCCACATGAAAAATAGGGATTAAAAAGAAAAGCCATATTCTTATTTCTTGAACTCTAGGCAAAGTTTATGGTTCGTTATGAGATGTTAAACCATATGGAAGGAATCATAAGGAAAGCTTACAGGAGTGTTTTATATATATGCAAAAATATTTATTCATCACCTACTGTGTGGTTTGAGTTTTTGTGGGAAAACAATCTATGTGGGGAAGCAGGTGGGAGGAGGTAGATAGACATGGGCAGTGAACCGGAAGTTGGAGGGAACATACTTTGTTCCCACGGTGAGCAATATATCCGATCAGAAAGGACTGTCAGAGAAAGGGAAGAAAGAGGAACATGGAAATATTAGTTCTATACATGAAGTGTAGAACGTCATAGTGTAAAACAAACAAAAAGTTACTCCCCCCCGCCCAAATAACCACTTTCATAACTCTCATCATCTATGATCCATGAAACAAAATCCAGACACCTGAGTGAGGTTGCTGGTGTGTGCGTCCCATAGAGAGTCAATGAGCCACCCCAAGGTCACACAGCTGGAGGGAGGTGGAGCCGCTGGCACACTAGGCCCTGTGACCACTGTCCTGGAGCACTGTCGTCTGCATGAGCTCGAAAGGTGGGTGGAGGCATGGTGGTGAGGCCTTCCCATGCCAGGTGAAGGGATCTGGTAATTTTTCTGGGAGGAAAAGTAGGCAGCGTGCTAAGTTAGCAAAGGGGGAGAAAAGTACCAGAAGCCACCAACCTCTGTTGACACTGACCTTCGACGAGGCTCTAGAGAAGAGCTTTTTAGAGGATGGTGTTTAAGTACTAAGAGGAACACTTGGCCAGCTCCAGTTCACCAAAAAGCCAATTATATTGGAATGATTTGCTTCCTTTTCTGACAGGCCTATGGTGGAAAACTGTCCTTTTTGCTTCAGTTACATGCTTGCTTCAGAATCTGGTGGAGAAAATGGATAATCATGGAGTGGGTGGTAGAGTAATTCAAGTTGAGTTTTATAGTTGAAGGGGATTTTGAGACTCATCTAGCCTGCTCCATCATCTTACAAATGAGCAAAAGGAAACAAGTGCTAAAGTGACTTTGTTGAATTGTATATCATGATCCTCATAAAAATAATGAACACATATTAAGTATTTACTAGGTGGTTAATGTGTGTTGATTCATTTTATCTTCAGACAAACTTATGCTGCAACTGGGTCCCAGGGAAATTCAGTAACTTGCTGATATCCTATAAGCAATGGAGCTGGGATTTGAATCCAGCAAGGCTGGTTTCTGAGTTGGTGCTTTCTTTACAGGTAGGGCCTCTCCAGGCCATCCAGCTAGCCAGTGGCAAACAGCATGTCCATGGTGCTAGTGGCGGGACTGTCTGGTCACATGTTGTAGGCCATTGTCCTTGCTATGTTCTTCTCAACATTTTTATCCATGAGTTGGATCAAATATGGAAAACAGTTCATCAGAAGCCATGAAATGAGGGATGATGGGGAAGGGAGAGGAATAAGGAAAATGCTGGATGAAAGATGCAAGATCCCAGAAGGGATCTTGGGATGATAAATGAATCCAGATATTTTCATCTCAGAGGAATATGGGAAGAATACCTTTCTGGCCCCCTACCCCAGTAGCCCAAGAATAGGATGAAGAGTGTGTATAAAAGAGAGTACAACTTGCGGGGCAGGAATGTGTGTGGCAAGTTAGTCTTGCATGAATTAACTTGTGCCTGGAGGTGAATGCAGATAAGCAAGCAGGTCTCCTGTATACAGCACTGGTCACATCCACATTGGCTGTCAGAGATGCTCTGAGCCTGGTCTCCTGCCCAGGGGTGCCTGTGTGCCCCATGGCTCTTCACAGTGGCAGCCTGGATCGTCCTTCTTCACCTGCTTTTGTTCTGATCCCTTTCTTGGCCTCCTCTCTTGTCACCCCAATTTTTTTCCCTTATCAGGCCACTTATTCTTAGTTTTTGTTCTGGTTCTCCTAGTGTTTGAATCTTGACTTTTCCATGTGATACCCTGACATGATGTGCCACTCTGTTGCCATGTTGCATCCAGAGATGACCTCACATTCTGTTCTGGTCCCCTGGTGCTCAGCCCATGGCATTGCCCCTATTGGGTATGCTGATAAAATCCCTATTATCCTGGCAATGCTTACACCGGGAGAAGACTTTGACCACATCTAGAGTATTGCGTCCAAGACTGGACAACCCCTTTCCCTACCATGAGGGTGCATATGTCAATTGAAATGCATTCATAGAAAAAGTACAGGTTTCAAAAAGACTTTGAACACTCGTGATACTAGAATGAACAAAAGAGACTAGAATGCTTAGAGAAGTTAGACTATAGGCATGGGAGATTTGTCTCTGCATTTGCATGAGACACCACCGTGAAAGACCTCACCTGTTTTTCCTGGATGGCAGCAGGGAATTGCCTAAAATTTGTAGGCAGAAACTATAGGGGGATCAGGCAGACTTCAGCTGACTAAAAAACTTCCTCTTGGTAAGAACTGTCCAGAAGTGGAATGGCAAGGTAGTGAGCTCCCCAGTGTTGGAGGTGTTTAAGTGCAGGTGAACAGTGACTGGGAAGGAAAGCCGTGTAACAGACCTGGATGTCACAGGAAGACGTGGACTCTCTGTGTGTGCGTTGGCTCCACTTGAGAGCATCTCTGGGCCAGTGAGGACTCCTTGGCAGTTTGTGAGCAGGTGGTACGATGACCCCGGAACCTGCAGTGAAGGAAGGATGCTTCTGGCGAAACATCAGAGAATGACTGTGTTCAGCATGTCCTCCCTACCTGAACATCTTTCATGTGTGGAGACCTGGGCTCCATTGTTAGGGCAAAATTGCTTCTGGCCACCAAAGTGAGGGAGGCCCACCCTGAATCTAAGGGCTGCCCCCCCCTTTTTTTTTTTTTTTGGTAGTTTTCCATAGCTGGGGATTGAGTCTCACACTTTTTCAGTGTGTGCTCTGAAAGGGCTCTGTTCTCTCTTGGCCCCCACCCCTACCCCGTTTCACAGATCAAATACCAAGTGCATTGGCTAGAGACAAGCTGGAGTGAGAAAATGGATTTTAATAAAACCCCATTGATTTGTGTGGGTGCAAGACAAGGAAAAAGCACCTAGAGTCTCCCACCCACTGCCACCTCCCTTATCTCCTGACCTACTCTGGGTGGGGCGGTCACACATCGATTGGCTTCCTACATAATAGATCCTGCCACCAGTGGGGACCTCTGGGGACGAGCAGGGAGCGGGAAGAGGCGCAGTCAGCAGCCCAACCCCGAGTTAATCAAACTAGCAACAGGATCTCAAGCAGCAGCGACACAGTGGCAAGAGTAGCTGTGGCGGCGGCAGGATGCGTGGTTACTGACAGGCACCAGCTGCTGCGGCGCAGCCACCCCAGCGATGTGGCCTCTCGGATCGGGAGGCAGATTCCTGGCTAATCCTGGAGGGCTGGCCCAGCCCGGGCTCCCGGGGAGGCCAGGGGGCTATGAGCACTCCTGTTAGCCCAAGTTGGAGGAAGCCCTCTGCACCCAGAGCTGGCAGAGGCTGTGACATTTAGCAGACGCACGAGAGGACTATGAACTGAGGATAAACATGTATGGAAATTATTCCCACTTCATGAAGTTTCCCACTGGCTTTGGCGGTAAGTATTTCACTGGAGCTCCCCATGTGGACCTGTCTGCAGAGATGAGAGGACCTAGGGAAAGACGAATAACTGGGTGCGTGTTGATTAGAGGGAGGGTGCATTTTTTTATATGCACATATAGTATATTTCCATGTGAGTATGTGTGTGTGCATGCTTGGAGGGCAGTGGGGAGAGAGAAGGAGAGGAGACAGCAGAGAGCAGCGAGAGAGGTGAGGATATGTTTGCATATTAGAATGGATGACCAGATGAGAGGATCAGAGGATTTGGGGGTATTCCACAGAAAGCGTCTAAAGCAGCGTGCTTGAGAATACGTCGGAGATAGATAGAATCAGAGCATTGTTAGAGCCCAATGTGTTTGTGTGGGTGTGAAAAGTGAAAGAGTTAAAGGGAAATTACTAGGATGTGCCTATTATCCAACTTGTAATGAGAAAAAAAAATGTGATGAAAAAGGTGCTGTCTACATTAAGGTCCCCGGGATACTTGTTAACAAGGGCATGATTGTTTTATTTCAAAGCAGATTGCCCTATAATTGGATTTTTAAAAAGAAAACATAGCACTTTAATTTGCCACCCTGTTTTTCCTTCCTCTGTTTTCTTCCCTTTTGATTTGCTAATAGCCTCTTGTCCCCTCCCCTGCTGCTGCCCCCAATTCCATTGCGAGGGTGGCTGCCGTCACTTCCACTCTGAGGGTGGGATCCTGGGTGGGCGTCTGGGCTCAGAGAGAGAGAGAAAGGGCTACTGAAGGTCCGGTCACCAAGCCGGGCAGGGCAGCCCCCTCACACTTCCAGGGCTGCGTTAACGCCCAGGCACATTCGTCCCAAGGCTCCTATTCAGTGACAGAAGCAGCGCAGCTGCCCGGCTTTGAGTAAATGGAACCAACAGCTGACCCACTGGCCTCCCCCTTGTCAGCTGGCGGTGCGGAGCTCATGTTCCTGGGAGCCAAGGGGAGCTTTTGCCCTGCACAAGCCAGCAGCCAGGACAAAGCAGAAATTCTTGTTAGGTTTTGAGAACTGAGAAGTCTCTGCTCTCCTGACCTCCTGTGCAGACAGATGGGCAGTTCATCTGAAAGCTTGGGAGGGAAGCTCGCCTACTTTTCTGGGCAGGGCCCTCTGTGAGGCATGGGGGAGACCCTGCCCAGGGGGCTACTCATTTATTAGGGCACATTGAATAGTTTGTATGAGCCAGGCTTGTCACTAGGTGCTGGGAATGCAGGTGGCACAAGACCCTGAATTTGCCCCTTGGTCGGGGTTGGCTTGCTACTGACACATAGGGGTGCCACCTGCCTGCGCTGTCAGAGGCAAGAGGAATAGGTTGTTCCTTGGACCTGGGGGACCATGGATATTTACCTGAAAAAGTAATGTTAAGTTACTGGGGCTAGTTTTGCGAGTGATGCAGTGAGCGTGGTGGCCATGACTGGATCTGAACCTCTGATTTCCAGTTTATACCTGGGTCCTGGTTGTGAAAAAAAAGCCTCTTTAGTCCCCATCTTGGTTCCATTCATAATTGAGAAGCGCTTTTTCTTTTTCCCTCTAGTTCAGTTGTCTGAAGCCCACGCTTCTCCACAGGATTCCCAGGTCCCCTGAGTTCTGTGAGGTTGTGGCTTCATGAACGCCAACGAGAACCTTTATAATGGTCGTGATGAATGAGAGTGTTAAGATTAAGTGACAGAACTAAGATAAAGAAGGTCAAAATTCATCAGGGGCTGCCTGCTGGGATCTTGGAGTGTTAGCATCAGAAGTTGCCTAAAAGAGCATCCTGGACGGCTCATTTTACGTATGTGTAAGTCGAAACCTCAGGGAAGGCGGGGTCTAAGGTTATGTGGGGTTGAGTAGGAAAGTTCTCCCAGAAAAGCCCTCACTCAAATTTATAATAGTATTCCTTTAGTCTGACATGATGAAAAGAGCTTGAAAATGAGAGTGAGAGATTCAGGAGAGAGAGAGTGCTGAGAAGTTGGTTCTTAATTCTTCACTTTCTACCTGTGTGATCTTAGGCAAGATATTGACCCTCTCTGAGCCTCAATGTCTGCATCTCTAACATGGAAGGTTTAATCCCATCCTCAGACGACTGTTGTCAAAATTAAATGAACTAATCCATGAAAAAGCAGCTACTATAGTACTTAGTCCATATGTTTGGTACTTAATAAAAGCCATTATTTTCATCTCCATTTTGCACAAGTGAAAGCATACAGATAAATTTAAACATCAGGCATCACTGTAGAACAGTAAATTAGGAGTCTGGGGAAATAAACTTAAATCTGCAAAGAACCACTTATTTTGTTGGTTTAGTGTTTCATCATAGTGGGAGCGCAAGTATTTCGTGGGATTAGGTTCAGATACAAGGAAACATAAGGGTGAGCCCGAGAGGAACTGGGTTTATGTGGAGGAGCAGGAGGGGAGGGTTGTCTAAGTTGTTCAAATGTCTCCCCTCCCCCCCGCTTTCTCTCACCATTCCTGAGGGAGGAAAATAATTATTTTGTTTAGCTCTGTTGATGTTTTCCATTTTGGTTGCATGCACCACTTAAGAGACTGCTGAAACTCTGAGAGTCAGGCACCACCCTGTTTACAGGGAGGTCTGCCTGAGGATTGTGTGAGGAGGGTAGGGAGGTAGGAATATTTGTCCACAAGTAGGGGACATTTGAGGATTGCAGTGGACATCACCTGTAGCCTCTATGCCTTTGCTCCAAAGCAGCTGTTGCAGTGCCCTTCTTAGATGTTTTGGTGTGTGATTTCTGCCTTTTCTATATCTGCCAATGGTACCAGGTGGTTCCTATGACTTGTGTGGGGATCTCTAAGGAAGTATTGTCACCCTTGGGGAACCACACCTGGGATTTGGGTCTGGGCTATGCTGACCATATGTCAGAACATCATCCCATCAGTGAACAAGGGGCTGGGTGCTGACTATCTGCAATGGCCCCACCAAAGTGCCTGCTCCCCCAGCTCCAGGCCCTGCATGGGAGAGAACCTTCTTGTCTCCTTCTTTGCCACATCTTGGCTTTGCCAGCTGCTCAGCAAGAGATTTATTTGCTTAGATGAGACAGTTGCTACCTCTAAGAGGATGGCAAAACAAAGCTTATAATCCACCCCCACCCAATTGTGCATAATCCTCAGGTGAGTGGAGCGCTGAGATAGGTGTCTATGATTTAACTTCACTGTACGAGGTGGCACTTACTAAGTGCCAGCACCACAACAAGTGCTTTACCAGCCTAAGTGATTCAGTCCTCATGGTGGTGGCAGATAGGTGCGGTTACCGTGATTATCACACTTGTTCAGGTATTGGGATACTGAAGTGTGACCAGGGGAAATCAGTGTTTCAGGTCCCATAGCTAGAAAAAGGCAGAGTGAAGGATTTGAACTGGGAAGTCCGGCTGCAGAGTCCAGATTCTGTGGCGCTTCTCTCAGACTCCTGGGGCCATGCACCTGCTCCAGGAGCTTTGGGCACACCCCTGCGGGTTCAGAGTCGCTGACCAGCCTCAGCACTGCCCGAGGCTTACAGCCTCATGGCTTGGCTGTTAGGGATAAGACACAGGGTCGCTCAGCAGTTACTCAGGAGCAGCAGTGGCCTCTGGAGACTTCCAGAGGTAGCTGATTGGTGGCTTCTTCTGTGGAACCCACTGATTTGTAAAAGTCCTGCTCAACTGACTCTGACTATGTAAAATACTCCCTTTCACCGTAGAATAGTGGTAGACCAGGGGGTTGAGTTTTAGGTTAGTGTGTGCATGAGTGTGTGTGTGGCGGGGGGGTGAGGGGTGAGGGGAGGGTGTGTATGCCCATGTCTGTGTGAAGATGAATGTATTTGCATATGACAGAGCATGCTTTAATCCCTGCATAGGTGTGTAGGTGGCTAGTTGGGACTGACCATGGGGGTAAGTGATTAGGGTTTATGTAGGGAGGAATAGCTATGAGATTTAGGAAAGAACATATTTAGTATAAACGATTTTCTGAAATAATCTTACCAGGAGATAGAAAGTTGAATAGCAACTGGGGAAGAAATTGTGGAAATTGTGCAGAATAATTTAAATTTTCCACCTCTTCCTTACCCGCTTTTGTAGCTTCTGTATCTGCAGCGAATGTAGCCACTGGAGTTAGGTAGCCAGGATGCTGGGGGCTCCCAGAGGAAGCTGCTATTTACCTCTCTTATTTGGACACAGGAGACACAGAGGCCCAGGGGATGTAATTTAGTTTCTGGAGTTGGTTGACTCTCAGGAGATGGATGCAGCTCCTGGTTTAGTGATCTTCATAAAAAAAGTGAAAGTAATAGCTAACATCTATTAGGCATCTACTATGTGCCAAACCCTCATCCAAAGGCGTCACATGCACCATCTCACTTAACATTCTCAAGGACCCCAGGAGGTAAAGTACCATTATTATCATCCACCCATTTTATTGACTGGCATGTGGGGCCAAGATCAGCTAGCTGATAAGGAGCAGACCCAGGACACAGACTGATGTTAGGGCTGCTGTGCTTAAGGCTACACTGCTGTTGTGACTTGTGGGCTGCTGGGGCTGGGTGGGGGGAGGGGAGTGGTGAAGTGTAGAGGACATGGGGAGAGGGGAGAGTTCCACCCAGATAGCTCTAGATGGGTGAATTGTGTATGAGAACAACAGCTAACATATTCACTTCTTACTCTGGGAATTCACAACTTCCTTAGGGATCATAATGCAGTTTTTCCTCCCAAAGATGCATAATTGCAGAAAATGAATAAAACAAAGGACTGGGTCCTTGAAGGTGCTAACAAAACAAAGTTCACATTTTTTCCAGGTGGAACCTATTTTTTTTTTTTTTTACTACACAGAACTTGCTTTTACATTCTAGGGCAGAGGTTGGCAAGCTTTTTCTCTAAAGGGCCAGATATTTTAATCTTTGCTGGCTGCAGGGTCTGTGTCGCAATTGCTCAACTCTGCCATCAGTTCAATGGCAGCACAATCTACGCAGGCGCTAACGCCTGAGATGTGGCACTAACCCAGAAAGCTTGCCGACCCCCAGGGATCATTCTGGAGAAGTTTATCACCAGTTCTGGTTGTTTTCCAGTTAGCAGGATTACCAAAACTCTGAACAGCTCTTGCTGGCCTTTATGATATGGAACTGAATCTCCTCCACAGCCAGGCCCGTGGGTGTTCTGACTGGACTTTCAGTTATGGATGGAAACACTTAGGAAGCAGGTATAGCTTGCCCAGCTGGTGGCTGTTTGTGGCCTTCAAACTGGTTCCCTTGAACCTTGGGGGCAATCTGGGGTGGCAGGAAGAAGAGGAGTCTCAGCTACAGAGAAACCTCCCTCCATTTTTTGGAGAACTAACACAATACCACCAACCACATTGGCCCGAGTTACCCTTCCACAGAATGGGGATTCAATAAAATAAAATCTGGAAAATTGTAAACACACAATACAAGTTAGCTTCCTTTCCCCGTTTAAGAAAATTTAGAGACTGTGGTACTAAGTTCAGCTACAATTTTGTAGGTAGATTTTTCTTGAAGGCACTATAGCTGCCCTTAAAGCGCCAGGCTGTGTGCTGTGAGATGCTGACAAAGGGAAGTAAATGGACATGGGTTCTGTTCCAGTTACAGAAAGTTAGGTTTTAAGTTATTCCAGGGCAGGAGCTCATGAGACATGGCCAAAAAATGTTGAGACCTGGGGCTTCCAACCCATACAATCTTCAGGAAACCCCATGGGGAATACATAATAATGTAAAAGATATAAATAAAAAATACATATATTAAGAAAATAAAAAAAGTATATAAAGTGATGTGGAAATTAAAAAACAATCTTTAGGAGGCCTTCTCCCAAGATTAGTGACCTTGGTCATGACTCCTGAGCTTCCTCAATTGAGAATTGAACCCCCTAGACCCTCCATCTCCCTTCATCAGATACTGTAATTGAGAGCGGGTGAGACAGACAGAGTTCTGGGTTCAAGCTCAACTGCAAATTCCTGCTGGGATTTCAGACTTCATTGTCTAAACTTAAAAAAAAGGAAAGGCTTATGATCTTCAGTTCAAAATGCATCTATAAGAAGTTAGAGGAGTGACAATGAAAGAGCCTAGTAAACACATTGAAGTATTTCTTCTAGGCTGGCTGCTTGGTCTTCATTCCTGTGACTCAGTGTCTCTTCTTTGTCCCTCTTTTTACTTGCCTCTAGTGTCATGGGGAAGAAGTCTCCTGGAGGGTTTGGGGATCACACTACCTGAGTTTCTCAGCTCCAGTGGGGTGGGGAGCATAGCCAAGATTTGAGATCACTAGCAGGGCCAAACATCCCAGGCTGGCCTGGAAATGCCCATCAATCAGTCAGTCAGCACACAGTGGCTAAGCCCTGCTTGTGTAAGCGTTGTGCAGGATGCCAAGAACTAAGGCCCACCCCTGCCCTGGAAACATGTATAAATTAATTACAAGCTCTGAAGTCTGTGGAACATTTGGAGATTATTATTTGTGAAAATGTTTCTTGGGCTGAGGTTAAGCAAATGGACCCAAGGAATTTCAGAACCTGAGAATAAATAATGCTATACGTGTTAGCAAATGGCAGCATTGCACTAGGAATGTGGCTCACTCTTTTTTAAGTTGACCACAGTCTTAGAAGACAGTGCCTATTGAGGAGGGTAGGGAGAATATGTCTGAACATAAAAGTCCAGAGAGACAGAGTAAAATTGTTGGGGTGCAAAGAAAATCATCTCATATACCTCTGGGTTCATCTGCATACATAAAAGCAAAGGAAGCATACTCTTAGTGTGAGAGATTTTTTTTAAGATTTATTTATTTATGTATACAAGCTGGGGTACAGGCTAGAGGCATGGGGTGGCAGAGATAGAGTGGGGAGCAGAACAGGCAGATTGACTGAAGTACACTGCTGGGCGAGCAGTGGGCGAGGCAGGAGAGGTCTGCTGTGCCGTATGGGACTCTTCCCCAGCCAGGCGTCAAACTCGCGTCACCGCTGCCGACAGCTCCACAGTGCCACACTTAACCACTGTGCCACCAGGGAGGCCCCTTAATGTGAGAGATTTTTAATAGAATTAGTGTCCATAGAGAGAGAGAAAGGAATGAAACTCCTCACTACCTATCCCCTTATGGGCAAATGCCCAAACAGGCTTGGCTGAAAGCAGGGTCACTAAGACCTGAATGCTTGCCATAGGTCTAAGGAAACTTCTGGCGGGGAACTACAAGAAAGGGGCAAGGAAGATCCCAGAGAGCTGGACAGAAGGAGGGACTCAAAAATGCACTACATAATACAACATGAAGTCAAAATCATGGCTGCCACTGTCTCTGCCAAGTGCCAGGAGCAACCTCCTCATGTGTCTCTCATAACTCTTCCAAGTGTCTCTACATGTCTCTCCTCCAAGTATCCTTTCCAGCAGTTCTAGAATGCAAGTTGGGGCACAAAAGCAAGAGACACAGGCTTGCCCTGCCTTTCATGTTTTATAGGTCCACGTGACTCCTGAGCTCCTCCCCTGTTCCCAGTAGCTTCCCTGCTCAGGAGGTCTGGCTCATGGCATATGGGACTTGTAATCCAAGGTGGCTGCATGTAAGTGGGGGTGAGGAAAATGGTGCCTCCCTGTATGGTGGTGTATCTGTAACAAAATGGGGACAGTTTCTGCCTTGCCAACTGATCGGAGTCAGTTTGAAACTTGAATGGCATACAGTGGCCCCAGGAGGGGTCACTGTATCCCTAGCATGTAATTATAAAGGGATTTATGAATGTTGGGCAGTACATATGGATGGTATTAACTGAGCCCTGGAGCCAGAAAACCCAGTTTCTGTCCTGAGTGTGTGGCCTTGGGTAAGTTATGCACCCTCTCTGGAATTATTCTTCTGTTTGAAATGAGGTGGTTCTTCAAGTCCTGAGATTCCATTTTTAATTCAAACAATGTGGTGTTATTAATTTATGACATAATTAATTTGGAATGCTGATTAACTTGATCATGATCTAGACTAATTTGTATTTGCTCATTCATGAAAAAATAACAAAAAATAGGTCTGTTAAAGCAAATAAGATTATAGAAGTGTTGAGCCTATTTAAGTTGCATCTGTTTTCAAGCAATTTAAAAAGCATAGTAGGAGCATCATTAGCATGTTAACGAGTGTTAATTACAAAAGAGTCTTTTAAAGCAGGTTTTGTAAAATCTCCACTTAATATCCATTAAGCTGGTGGTACTTAAAACACAAACTCTTCACGTGTGTTACTTAGAAGTAATAAAATTGTAATTTAAAAGTGATCTGCCAACTTGTCACAAATTTAGACTGATTTTTCTCTCAATTGATCCAAATGAGTGAGGTTTTGCCATAATTATATGTAATGCTGGTAATAATGAGGCTGATTATCAATCTTTGCAACTTTTCACTGTTTCCATCATTACAGATTTTAGAGGAGGTGGCAGGGGTGGAGGGAGATAGGAATGGAGAGGGGGAGAAAAGGGAGGGAGAGAGGAAAAGATACTGCTCTCCCCCTCCACCATCCAAGCACTAGAAGAAGCCACCTCAGGCCCTTCTTTGGGGATCAGTGCCTCAGGTGGAACTGCCTTGGGCTGGCTTTTAAAAGTTGGTCAGGTCTGGGTTGCATGGAGGGAATCAGGGGAATCAGTCTGTTGAATCTTTGTGTCATCATGTTCCTACCCAGAGGCCCCGCGGGCTGACCATGGGGGCAGAAGAAGGGACCTTTCCCCCCAAACTCTTTGCTTCCACAGTGCTCTTATTTTTCCCTATTGAGAAAGCCCAAAGGAGCTTTGGTAGCAGAAAAGGATCCCATCAAATGATACAGCTTCTACTTCTGTTCCCCACTCCCTGGGAGTTCAAGGTCTAGTGTCTTGGTGTACACACATCTGTGCAAATAGAGTTGCGTGTTTGTAAAGTGCCCTCTCGTCCAATCTTTGGGTGGCTGTGTAGCTCAGATGTGTGAGAGTGCTTTTGAATGCTGATAACGGTTCAAAAATAAGCAATGCAGTTAGCAAATCTTTGGCATCCAGTGCCCCTCCTCTGGAAGGAGAAGGGACGAAAAGTTGGGCTGAGCTGGGAACCCTGATGTAGAGAAACAGACCTGGGGTTAGAACTGTGTGTGAGAGGTTGGAGTCAGGATGGGCAGTGTCCAAGTCAGGAAGTGGCAGAGTCAAAATCCTGAGACAGGCCAAGGGCTGGGCTGGGGAGGGCAGGAGTAGGACAGAAATCAGAGCTGGGGAGCATGAAAGGAGAGCTGAGTTAATTGCTATAAGGAGCGGCACAGCCAGTGTATATAGTACACAATGGGCCTGGAATTGAAATCCACAGCTGCTTCTTTTCCTCTAGGTTAAATGCCACCTGTATCCTTTACTAGCTTTACTTCCCTTGGGCAAGTTACTTAATTTCTCTGTTCCCCAGTTTTTGCATTTGTGCAGTAGCAGTTGAAAGACTACTGACCTTGAAGGGGATTGTAGGTATGAAATATGTCAATATGTGAAAAGTGTTTAGAGCCATGCCTGGCTCACATCAACCGCTCAATCAATGTTACCTGTTGCTGTTGAGTGGAGGGGATGACATTAAAGCAACGATTAAAGAGCCTTCATATGGCTGCCCCCTCCCACCTTGCTTAGCAACATATTCTGTGTAGTAAGAGCCAACCAGGCACAGCCAACCAGTGGCTAAGTTTCCCTGGGAGTAGGAAGAGCAAACCAGGTGTCTGAATAGTCTGTGATTCTTGGGCCTATGCACCCCATCCTTCCACTGGAGAAAAAGAGACAGGATTGAGTATGGACTATGCCCAGCGTGGGGGAGAATAGAGTGGGACATGGCTCCGAGATGCCCTCTTGACTTCAAATGGAGAGTTCTGACTCTTAGAAATAACTTTGTACCCTTACCCATGGGTGTTAACTGTTATCAATGACTCACTACAAGTTGCCATTCCACCCTGAAGAGGGTTGCTTAATGGGACAGCAAACCCTCTACCCTGGCACAGGAGCAAAGGGGTGGAAACACCAAGCCATTTGCTGCCTTGTCTAGCCAGTCAGAAGACTCATGCTTGACATTTCACTTTTATTGGCTGAGAATGAGGTTGCTAAGCAACTTCCTCACCTTGGTAAGGATCCATAGTTCTAAGTACTGGGTTTCTCTTTCTCATTAAGTCCTTTTTCCCCAGCCCCCCAAACCCCAAACACACAGACACACATGCAATTAATTATTCAGAGATTTCAGAGATTTGGCTTTTGGTAAATATTAGAGACATAGATTTCTTATGTAAATAATTTAATTGGCAAACTACATATAATTATACATGTTAATTAAAGTGATTGTATTCATTGATTAGTCAACAAATATTCTTTAAGCATCTACCATGTCCCAGGCACAGTGCCAGACACCACAGTGATAATCATTAACAGCAAGGGTGGAACTGAAGCTCTGTGACAACCAACAGAGTAACTAGTGTTTGGAATGGAAGTCAGCATAGAAGACCTCCGTGTGGCAGGCTGGGGGATGGGGAGACCTGGGTGATCCTAGGGGAGGAGAGGAGGTGGCAAAGATGATGGCAGGGCATCGGAGCAGTGGCTATTTACTCACCAGTTCAGAAAACTCAATATTATGAGCAACTGGTATATCCAGCGTATGACAATGACTCTTTTTTAATAGAGCATTTGCTATTGGGCTGGCTTGGGCTAACCCCTTCCTCTACATAATCCTCCACAATGGCATTCAAGGCAGACATGAGCCCTCCTACATACACTATAGTCCAGTAAGTAATTGTGACTGCTGCCGTGGGGCTGGTGGCCTAGTTGCTCTCAACATCTTCTGAGGTAGAGGGTGTATCTCCATTTTTAGGTAAGAAGTTGTGGTTCAGAGAGGTTAAGTTCCTTGTCACATTTACACACCTGGTAAGTGGGGGTGCACTGAATCCAAACTGGGACTTGCCAAGGCTTTCTTCTTTATAGATGACACCCTTGCCACCATAGTACCATGATGCACATGGTGACTTTGGAAGTGGACATATGTACCCACCCTGTAGATCCCCCAAAGCTTTGGTTCCTGGTGATGTGCTCAGCATCACAAACTGCATTCTGAGATCCCCATACACCTGAAGGTCCGGTTGGTGATGACGGGCTCCTCACGAGTGGCTGGATCCTCCCAGACCACTGCCACCTGCGCTTCCTTCTCGTAGATACTGGTGAGCTAATCCTGCTTGAGTGTCCATGACATGGCAAGGGACCTTGGAGGCCACTGAGGGCCAGCTCGCCCCTGGAGAATGAGGCCCAGGAACAGGACTGTCTTAGGTATGTTGCCAAGAGGGAAGAGAAGCTTCTGAGGAAGTCCACTAGCCCTTGCCCATTCAGTAAGGTAATTTTTATATAAATCATTGCCTGTGCAAAAAGGAGAGCTTTTTGCTCTCCTTTTGAGGAATATAGCATCCCTGGATTTCCGAGGTGGTGGTCAGTAGCTTGGTGTGAGGAACTCCAACGGACCAGGAGGGGTCAGGGAGCAAGCGAGGCCTGGGAGAACTGGACTGAAGGGGCCAGAGTGACGAAAAACGACATTTTTTGATTTGGGCTTGAAGCCAAGTTTCTGGAAAAGTGGTGCCTGTGGCATTCTGGCTGTTGTTGCCATGTGATTCCTATGGGGAAAAAAAGGAGTGAGAGAGAAAGGAGGCTGATAAAAATGTTGTGGACAGCTATGTGAGAATGGATTAATCCTCCATCAAGAAATACTTTTGTCATTAAAGTCATTGTTTTCCACTTTTTCTAAAAGCAAAGCTACTAATTTCGAAGAATCATCAGGTCATTACATGAGGCAGAGAGCCAAAACGCACTTGTGTCATATGCATTTGTCATTTGGAATTAAAAAAAAATGTGATTATAAAATAGCCCACCTCTTCTGGGTCTTTGATGTTTCTCTGGCAGAATGAATCACATTTCTAAGGCCATTGCAAACCAAACTTTAACTCCCTATTTCATTCAATCTCACCAATATACCATTCTTACCACTGAGTAATCAAGGCATACTCAAAGTGCCGTTATTGTTATTATTATTGTTACTACTACTACTACTAATAGCACTGTACTTAAGTTTCAAATCTCACATTATATTCTTGAAGCATCTTGTGAATTCCCTAAGGTTCATAATATGTGTTTATTTTTTTGTTCAGGTCGATGTTTCTTAACCATCATCCCTTTGCTACTCTTGGTGGAAGTCTATATATCGAATATCCTCCTGCTTAGACTTTCTCCTAGGCCTATTTGCCTATTACAACCGCTGGCGGGACCCCAACTCCAGACCTGGAGCTATGGGACAGACAGAACAAGACTTTGCTGCATATATTCATCAGCCCCAGAGTCCCCAAGGGTGAGGCCTGTCACCCAAGGTAAACATTGGCCTCTAAATGTTACAACCTTTCAACCTAACAGAAACCTTTCAACTTGACTCTTTTTGTAAAAATTTGATCAGCTACTTTTAGGCAGATGGTTTTGTACGAACATGGAAGCCCAATTGCTGGCTATAAACAGGAGAAAATTGAAAATAAATATGATTAATATGTTTAGAAAGTTTGCCTATATACTGCTTAGAATACCTCGTATTTGTCCCTTACCACAGGTGACAGGCCCCACCCTTTGGGGACTCGGGGGCTGATAAATATGTGCAGCAAAGTCTTGTTCTGTCTGTCACATGGCTTCAGGTCTGGAGTTCGGGTCCCACCCGGGGGCACAGAAGTGAAAGGCACAGTCCAGATCAGCAAGACCAGGCAGCAGAGTCTCAGTACATTTTCGTCTGTTTTCAGACTTCAGGGTCGGAAGGGAAAGTGAATTATCCACAGAGGTGCGGCTGTGGAGACAGGACAGCTGTCATCTCGGGGCGTTCGCAGCTTCTCTCCCGTCAGTCAAGTGGGGTGGCTCCGAGCTTACCTGTCACATTATCTTGGTATCAGGCTCAAGGTAGACATTGGCCTCTTTAAATGTTACAACCTTTCAGGGCCACTGAAGAGTCTAAAATGATTCTCTTCAGAGGCCAGCTGGGAAGATTTTTAATTTTCCGAGCTTGAGTTCTTGGGAGCTGCCCTCTCCTCTCTCCTTTAAATGAACTTTCAGCTTGAAATCCCTTCATAATTGAGTCATCTTGTCCTTTGTGATGGTGTGGCTCTCCAAATCATCTGTACTGTCCTTGGCAGTCTGGGTAAGAGAGAGCGTGGGCTTCAGATTGACAGTTTGAATCAAGGCTCTGGGCACTTACTACCTGGGCACTGCCCAGGGGTAGTGCTTGGGGTAGGGAGACAGAAATGATACCCAATCACCCCTGCCATTTAGTGGAATTATAGGGAAATGAACAACTATGGCAATACAGCATAATAGGTGCTGAGGTTTGAGTAAGCATAAGATGTTATTAGAAAACAGAAAAGGGCACCAGACCAGACCAGGAGCATCAGGGAAATCTTTCTGGGGGAGGTGACACAGGCTTTAGACCTTGAAGGATGAATTAGAGCTTGCTAGACAGCAGAGGTAGAGACAAATCAACCTGGAACTGGGAACAGCTTGGGGGTAAGGCAGCCTTAGTTTTCTCATTGTAAAAGGATGAAATGGTCCTCAGAGGCTTATGTCAGGATAAAATGAGTTAAGGCATGAAAATGGCCTGAAGCCATTCAGGAGACATAATAAGGGACCGCTCATTTGAATCTCTTTGCTGTTCATCTGTGAAGTCACAGCTTGTGAGTCATCCTCACTGTGGTCCTGAGCATAAGGGGGCTTTGGAATCAATCTATTATGTGCAGTTGTCCTGGATAGATAGAAATTTCATAGGCACAGACCAGAAGGTCACTGCCTGCTTGGATGTGGGAGCAACTATTCTCTCTGCAAGCAGATATTAATCAAGCTAGCAAAGGTGCCACAGGAAAGCCCAGGTTGAAAATTTTCCAGCAGGATATTCATGTTGAGAGTAGTTCCACAGTTACACTTTGTATGCTTCCCTCTGGAGCTGGGAGCCCACCCCTCCATGTGTCCTACTCCCAACTCTACACTTATTGTCCACTGATGTCTCCCAAAAGTTTAGGATAATGGCCTGTGTTTAGTAGGCACTCAAGAGAAGTCTATGGAAGCAAAAGTGAACCACTGGAGGTCAGGCACTTGACTTACTCCCTGGGCATCTTTACATGGGCCACAGTGGGCAGGTGGCATCTCTAGCTGGGGTACTACTGACCGCCTTCTGCATTAACTCTCTTCCTTCCATGAGGATGACATGAGTCATGGATGCTGAGGATGTGCCAGGTGAGGCTGTTTTGCACGTGTTTCTTTGAGTTTTCCTGCCTGCCCATCCCCACCACACCCCCTTCCCACTAAGGGGAACAGCTTTGTGATTTAGGGCTTGTTGCCTTTTTGCCTTCCAGGCTCCAGACCTGGAGGTTTATAGCTCCTCTCTTCTGGAGAGAATGTTCCATGCTGTGCCCCTAAGATGATACTGGGGCTCCCTTTTTTTCTTCTATCTGGAGTTGCAACTCTAAGGGAACTTGGGCTCAACTTCTCTGGGCTAATGGCACCAGATGATCATCCGCCCAGAGACGGTTCCTTGGATACTTGTGGCCACTGCATTCTGTCCCCAGAGGCAGACATGATCTGCAGGGCCGTCTGCACTTGCCTCCCCAGGCCAGGCCTGGCCATCCTGATTCTCCCTGTGCTGTGGAGACCTCATGGACACAAAACTGCATGGACACAGGAAGTCTAGGAGACACTAGCCCCTGTCTTCCCCTTTGTCATGATGGAATGTGACCCTCAACATCAGGAACTGTGTGATTCCATCTGAAACCCTGGCAGCAGGCACGGTTCCTGCACCTTAATAAGTGCTTGCTGCAGCATTGCCTCCATTCCCAGAGGAGATGAGCTTGGGGCAGGGTGCTGCTCCCTCCATCAACCTCCTACAAGGGGGTTTGGTATCAAATAGAAAAGTAAGCTCCGGTGTCCATCCCCTGTGTGTTTCCCCTTTTACACCAAATATGTTAAATACTTTTGATCACCGAGTAAGTTTCTTTTTTTCCCCCCACATCGGTAATTCTTGTGATGCCAGCTGGGTGTCTGGCTAACCTGTTCTGACGCTGTCTACCTGGAGTTAGTATCAGATCCACAGCTTAAGGGCTTAGTCCCACAGGTGGCTCTCCCCCCACTTTGGACACCAGTCGCAAGTCTTGGTTGTTATCTGTGCTTCTGACTGGTTACAGATCAGAAGTTATCACAGCCCCCTCCTTGGGCTCAATTCATTCGTTAGCATGGTTCACGGGACTCGGGAAACCATGTTCGTAAGTTTATTAAGGTATATGAGAAAAGATGTAATGAACAGCCTCATGAAGAGGTACACAGAGTCAAGTCTGCAAGGGCCCCACAGGTGGGAGCTTCTGTCCCCATGGAATTGGGGAGCATCACCCTCCCGGTATGTGGATATACTCAAAAACCCTCACGCTCTCCAAATCCCGTGCTCTCGGGATTTTTACCGAAGCTTCATTACATACCCATGATTGATCATTAACTCCATTTCTAGCCCCTTTTCCTACATAGAGAGTGGGGGGTGAAGCTGAAAGTCCCAAGCTTCTAATCAAGGCTTGGTCTTTCTGGTGGCCATCCCCCATTCAGCAGCCCACCTGGAGTTGTCTTATTAGAACAAAGCGCACACCTATCACTCAAGAAATAACAAGGGCTTTAGGAGTCCTGTGTCAGGAACTGGGGTCAAAGATTAAATATTAGAACAAAAGGTGCTCCTGGTGCGCTTATCACTTAGAAAATTCCAAGAGATTTAGGAGCTGTGTTCTAGGGACTAGGAATGAAGACCGATATGCGTTTCTTATTACAAACCATGGTGTCACAGGTATTGACTCACCTTCTCTGTATGTCTGGCCCTGGTCTCGGTGGCCAGGTCACAGTGACTTGGAAGCAGTGCCCCATGTTACCTGCGTGTTGATCTGACACCATCAAAGGTGCATTCCAGGTGGGGCACCAGGGACCTAACACAGAGGTGAGTGTTTCTGTCCTACATCAGGTCCTCCTCCTCTGTTCTTTGCCTTTATCCTGCCAGCTTAATGTGGATTGAGTCCCTTGGGTTTCCAGGTATGCAGGTGTAGCTAGAAGGAAAGGTAAGATACAGGAAACGAAAGCTGGGGCCTCTGTCCTCATAGGTTCCCTCTCTGTGCTCCCTAACCTTGATCACCTATGTTCTTCTCCTCACAGGTTCCCCTGGCCACTCCGGCGCCACGTCCCTGAGCCCGTCGGCAGCCTTGTCCACAGGGAAGCCAATGGATAGTCACCCCAGCTACACGGACACCCCAGTGAGTGCCCCGCGGACTCTGAGTGTGGTGGGGACCCCTCTCAATGCCCTGGGCTCTCCATACCGAGTCATCACTTCTGCAATGGGCCCGCCCTCAGGAGCGCTGGCAGCCCCTCCAGGAATCAATTTGGTTGTCCCACCCAGCTCTCAGGTAGGTGCTTCCTCTCCAAGGACATTTCAATCTCTCACAGTTTTGCATAGACTAACCCAGGAGCCAGTCAGCACTCAGCAGGCAGGGTGCTTGCTGGAGGGTTGGGTGTCTCTGTAGACCTCTCTCGCATGAGGGTGTCCTCAGGTGGGCAGCCCCCTTTGTAGGGATGGACTGCATTTGTTCTCAGTTTAGTAATGAGTATTTTTTGAGTCAACAAAGTACCTGGTGCTCTATTTCATGCCCCAGTGGATATAGGAATGGTCAGACCTTGGTATTTGCTCTCCAGAAGGTTACAGTTGGGAGGGAAAATAGGCAGTTATGTGCATGGATAAATCTAGAACAGGGCAGCTGATGTTACATATGTGCCACCTCTGACATAGAGGGAAAGCCTGGGGGAATGCAGGAAGGAAACCTCACCTTCCTTCTAGTGCCTTCTGCTATAACAGAGGAGAGGTGTGTGCATGGCAGATACCACGTGACTGCTCTGAGGCACCTAGAGGATGGCCAGTGCCCTTTACTTCCTCTGGCAGGTCACCCTGAGATCAGCAACCTGCCCCTCTTGTGGAGCTCAGCTATCGCTGTAGTAACGCTGCATAACAAATGAGCCCCCAAAGTGTCGGGGTCTATAAAAGGACACATTTCTTTTTCTTTTTTTTTTCAAAAAAAGATTTACTTATTTATGCATATAAGAGCTAGGGTGCAGGCCAGAGGTGATAAGGTGAGGGTGAGAGGATTCACCAGAGACAGAGTGGGGAGCAGAACAGAGAGATTGACTGAAATACACTGCTGAGGGGAGAAGTGGGAGAGGCAGGAGAGGTCTGCTGTGCCATGTGGGAAGCTCCCTGGCCAGGGATGGAACTTGTGCTGCAGTGGCTGCAGATAGCTTCATAGTGCTGAGACTTAACCCTCCCCACCAGGGAGGCCCTACACACATTTATTTTTCTCACTCACAAGTTTCTGTGTTGGCTTGGGTGGCTAGGCTGCAGGCTGGTGCCAGTCTGCACCACCTGTCCCAGACACAGGAGCAGCAGTACTTGGAGGGTGTACTTTTCTCATGGCATTTCACCGCCATGCAAATGGCCTAGCCAAATCAGGGAAGCAGAGTGAAGTCTCTTCACATCATGTCCACTAATCCCAGAGCCCTCAGAAAATCACGTGGCTGACGTCAGTACTGGTGGGGCTGGAAAATAGGCCGTGCCTGTTCTAGCGGACAGTGTGCAAAGACACAGATGGAGTATGAGGAGGAGAGGGGAATTAGGGACAGTGGCTCCATGTACCACACTCTCCTCTCTCTGCTGTGTTGGTGTCTCTCCTGGCCCAACCAGAAGCTTACACTATAGGCTTAACCACCAGATCCCAAAGTCTCCTTTGAATTTAAAGTTTTGGAGAAGGGGTGGGGCTCTCCTGCGTCAGCATTTCTCACTACACCAGAGGGAACTTCAGGGGCCATCCCAAGTCCCTTTTGAGATATCTGAGGTGCTCAGGTTCTGAGAGCAAAGCCACATATTGTGGAGTCGGACTTTCAGAGCTAGAGAGGACTTCAGAAATGTGCCTCTCTCTAGATTAGAGATGTTCATCCAGTGTAGGATTGACCAGGCAGGTCCCTCAGGGGAGCGGATGAAGGTGCCTGTAAGTTCATAGGGCTTGTAGGGGGCAGGGAGCTGTCCCCTTCTCTGGTAGCCATTCAGTTCAGAAGATGTAAAGCTAAACTAGCCTAAACTAGGGGCCACTGTCGGTCACATTTGGCCAGTTCTTTTAAATGCACTTGTACAATCTTTTTCAGGGTACACAGCTCTCCCCCACCCATATTTTGGCCCTTTTGAAGGTTATTAGTGCTAGGAGGGTAATTAGAATCTCACAGGAGACTCTAATTGCTGCACCCCTGCCTGGCTGAGAAGCACTAAGTCTGTCCAGATCCTTCACCCCACAAATGAAGTAGCTAAGCTCAGTGAGCTCAAGTGAAGTGTCCAGTGTCAAGTAGTCGGCCAGCAGCAGAGTCAGATGTAGGCCCAAGTCACCTGCCCCAAAGACCTGTGTTTGCCTCCTGCCTCGGGCATGCTGACGTAATCAATTCCTGATCTTCCTTTTGGTCCCAAGGACTGAAAGAGGAGCTGTCAGAGCACCTCAGGAGCCTGCGGCGCATATAGAGCATCCTGCAGACCAGCCACAGTGCGTGTTCTGTCTGTCGTGGGGGTGGAGGCAGAGCCGAAGGGGACACACAGTGGAACATCTGAACACCTTGTCACATATACCGTGAGGGTGCCAGTACTCAGGGGAGGAGGTCGGAAGGTAGTGGGGATGGACTCGGATTTAGGTGTGATCAGTTGGTAATACCCGACCCTCCAGAATGTGGGGAATTTGGATACTCACTCTCATGTAAATGGCTCCAGGAAAGCAGGTTAAGCTGAGGTTAGACAGAAAGGTCCGTTCACTTGTGGGACACAGTAATATTTTGCAAAGGGCACTCACACTGATTCCAGTAACTACGGATGAGGACTGTTGTGTAGGGAGCATGGACTGATGCTGCCCTAGGTTGGGGGTGTCAGCACTGGAAAAGGAGACTAGTGTTTGTCCTCGGGGCAAAGACGCTGTGTAGGCAAGACGGAAGCCAAGCGGATGAACAAGATAGTTTCCGAGAGTCATCATATCCATGAAGAAATAAAACAGGGTGAGGGGATAGTCGGTGAAGGGCTGGTGGGCAGGGAGTGGGGACGTCACTTTTCTCCAAGGCTGCTTTTGGCAATCACGCTCCAGTCCAATGGAGCCAAACCTGGCCAATAAATTTGTCTTCATAGCCGTGTGAGTGGCGGAGCCGCTATTCCTGGACCATATGTCTGTACAGAGGGATTGAGGTTGAAAGGTCAGCTAAAAGTGTTGGTCCTGGCCAACTGGGCTGTGTGCAGAGGCCAAGTTTGGCTTGGGGAGCTATATTAAGCTTGCCAAGCCCTGGTGAAGCACGGCGGCCTTGGACGCTAAACCGCACTGTGGGCTCGGGCTCCGGAACCACACGGCCGCGACACTTTGCCTGTTTAGATGGCACCGGACCGAAAGCCCCAGGTGCACGCCACAGTGAGTGGACTCTGAGCACAGGACTGTGCCTATGCAGCCTTCTGTCCTGGCCCAGGACTGAATGTGAGCGGGGCTTGTGCGGGGGAACATGCTCCCTCCGTGAGCGGGTCTGGGTGAGTATGACCTGGGGCGGGGGAGGGGCGCTCGCAGTTGTGTGGGGCCGCAGGGAGAGTTCTGTGCCGTCTTCCCAAATCTGGGCTGCTCCTTTTGCTTTTGTTGGATTTTCAGTCTGGAGCAGTAAAGATTGCTGAACTGAGAATTTGGAGCCTGTATAACCTTTCCTCAACCTCTTTAATAACTTATTTCTATCTTGTTCCTTTTTCACTGTTGTGGGGTGACAAATATTTACCCTGATTATCCTACCTGGATTTCTATGAATATCAAAGGAGACTTGGGTTTGAAAATCATTTCTTAAGGATCACAGTGCTCTAGGGCAGTAAGGTGGCATTATAATTATTATTACTGTTGTTGTTACTGTGCCTAGGTGATATTTTATGCATTTAGATGATATCGATTCAGGTGTACTCTGTTGCTGAAAAAGGTACTAGGGAAATTCATTTCAAATAGCATTCATTGAACCAGGCACTAGAGATTTAAAAAAAAAAAAAAAGTGTAAGACTCAGCCTTGTCCTGGCAAGTATTTAAGTGGAGTGAGCAGTTTCCAAAGACATCAAATATCCAAATACATAATTGGGAAGGTATTTATGCAATTTACAGACAAAATGGTCTAGGCCACATTTTCCTGAGTGGTGAGAGAGATTGTGTGTATGTTTGAGTATGTGTATACAATATTATATATTTGTAAATGTGTTGTTTTGTTGTTTGGCTGGGCTGAAGCAGGCCCCATAGGTCTTTGGAATGCTCTTTACTTCCCTTCTGAATCCCGCTGCCTAATCTGAGTATATTGTTCCTGCTACTTCCTGCTAAGGTAGTGATTGACAACTGTGTTATTATCCTTTCAGATGTTTGTATTTTTATAAAGAATACTTAGATAAGAAAAATTGCTGGTGCTAAGGCTGAGATAGACCTCAAAAACCATCTGGTTTGATGATTAAAAAAAAGAAATCCATAAAAACTTTTCTCCAAATTAAAGTATATTTGGAAGCCCAATGTACATGTCAAATAAAAACATCTGGTTGACCTGGGGGCAAGAGCTGCGCAGTCTTTTTGCTTGACCTCTCTACGTATACACTCTGAGTTTGAAACCCCGTCGTCTGCTCTGTTGATGGGGAAATGGCGTCTCTAAGAGAAGTGACCGGGTCAGGATCACACAGCAAGGAAGGGGCAGGTCTAGACTGGACCCAGGACTCCTCTCCCTGGCTGGAGGTCCAGGTTCCTTACTCCTCATGGTGAAGGCCCTCACTAGATTGAAGGAGTGGGGAAGGAATGCCTATGTGCAGCCTGACTGACTGGCTACAAATCTGTCTTTGGTAGAATAATTTGGCATGAAAGCAGCTCAGAAATACAGACCCAATGTTCTGTGATGGCTCCAGGGCATCCAGGCTGCATTAGGGCCCTGGCCTTGTCTGTAAAGGGAAGCAGACCAGTCAAGTGTACTTCTATCCTATTCTCGGGGAGCAGAGTTGCCTGGTGAGGCCTGCTCCAAAGTGCTCGTGTCAGCAGGGCTGCTTCTAATGGAACAAGACAGCTGGGGCTGGGGAGCTGGGGTCTCGCAGCTAATGGGTTCATGCTCTGGTGGCTGCCTTCCATATCCTCTGCGATACACTGTGCCCAGAGAAGAAAGCACCGACCCACCTGTGCCAATCACTTGCTCCCCTTGCATCAGGCTCATGAAGAGGATGTTGGAAGATGCTGTAAGTTTAGAACTGGGGGGACTCCTCCAGGGGCTCCTCACCAAGGAGGAGGAGGAGGAAACTGCGAGGGCAGAGAAGTCTGGGGTGTCCTCCCATGCAGGACAGACACTGTGGTGAAGAAGAAATGGTGACCTAGAAGTCTGGGGTTCTAGCCAAGCCTGTTAGACCTGGGAAGGTGGCTCTTAGCCCCTGAGTAGGTGCAGTAGCCTTGGCCATCTCTCTCCTAGTCTTTTCTCATACAACTGCTGCCTTTCACAGAGGCAGAAGTTGAAGCATTATTCTTCTGCTCCATACCTCTCATGGTTTCTCATTGCTTTCCAAGTTAAATCCATTCTCCCTGGCCAGGCAATCAGACCTCGGGTTCTGTCACACCCGCCTCGCAGCCTTATATCCCTTCTTCCCACCAGACACCAACGCCTGGGCTTCCCTCCAGGACTTTGCTCTCCAAGCCTTTTGCCCACTGCTGACCTATCTGAAGCCTACCCACTTCTGAAGTCAGTCAAGTCCCAGCTCAAAATCCACCTGCTTCTGGAGATCTTCCCTAATCTCAGCTGCTTGCCATCTTTCCTTCCTAAACTATCCCAAATGACTTTCATCTCACCGCTCACCACTGCCTTGAAGATCAAGTCCTTGAGGCGAACATGCCTCTTCTTCCTTTTGCATCCCTATGGTATTTTGGAGTGAGTGAATGAACCACTTTAAGGCTCAATTTCCTCATCTGAGAAATTGGAAGACCTCATAGGGTTGTTGTGAGGATTAAAATAGCTAATTAGCAGAGAGCAAGCTGTTCTTACATGATAGTGCTAACAGCACCAATATCAGTAACTACTGTTCTCTGATTGCTGTGGCTGGCGGGAGTAGAGCTGGTCCTGCTGGAGACCAGAGAGGGCAGCAAGGTGGGTGAGGGTCTCCTGATTCCAAAGTAGCTGCTTCCTTATTCCCATAAAGTTTCTTGTCCCTCAGAAGATTGGGGAACAGAGCCATGGTCTACGAGAGGGGTCTTTCTTTGGGCTCATCTGGCCTACAATACTTCCATTTCACGGAGTAAATCTAGTTCCCTTAAGCACTCAGGAAAGTTGTTACTTAGAACTCATACTGACAGAAAGTTGTTACTTAGAACTCATACTGACAGAAACCCCCTCACCTACCTGTAAAAAATCAACATGCATCTAAATCCATCATATACCTTGGATAATTTTCTGATACCTCCCATGGAATTATTTCATCCTCTTGGTGGATATGGTCTCACTTATTGCAGGACTTCTAGCTCATATTTGAGTACTGGCTCACACTCTCCATTCTTGTCTGGATTAACTATATTTTACTGGAATAGCATTAATTGCCATTTATGGAGCACCTACTTTGTGCTGAGCATGTCACATCATTATCTAACTCTCCCAGGGACTCTGCAAGTGAACTCTTGGATTACAGACGGGGAACCGGACAAAGAAGATCAGTAATGTCTTTAAGTCATGCAACCTTTAAGAGCATACTGGGAGGTCAGTCCCAGGTCATGTGACTCCAGGGCTGATCTTTCTACAATACCAAGGATTCTCAGCCCTGGATGCACATTAGTGTTACCTCATAACTTAAAGAAGCCACAAGGCCAGTGGCCCTCACACCCACTGAATTGGGTGTAGGGCTCTAAGCCATCAGTTTTCTTGAAGCTCCCAGGGTTGAGAATACCAAATACACCACAACAAAGTATGGGAGACGAGTCCTTGATGTCTTGTCTTGGTCTTATATAAAAAAGTGTTGCGAGAAACTCTCCCATCACATAAGGGTTTTCACACCGCGTGTCAATTTTTAAAAATTCCCAGTGATTTTGATTTCAAAAGAAGGTGGTGTCTTTCCTCTTTTTGCATCCCTCACAGCATTTAGCCCAGAGCTTCTGCCCACCTCCTGTGCTCAATAAATATTTGCTCAGTGAATTGAAAAACTAGTAAGTTAGAAGGAACCAAAGAGGCTCTGTTGTATTTTGTGTTTTATTGATCATTCTTTCTGTCTCAAAGACCTTGAATAGAGCAGAAATCCTATGCCTCCGCCAAACATTTACACACACATCTACTTAGTAGCCCCTTCGTTGAGTTGAATTATATGTGTTCTTAACTTTGGTGCGTGTTCTGACACCTCAATGAGATTATGCTCTTTTGAGAATGAGAGTTGAATCTTCCAGATTTTGTTCCTTCTTTTGCAGTGCCTGGGAAGTTGGCCATGGGCACTCAGATGCTGTTGATTGGATGACCGTCTCGTATTTATTTAACTTTCCTTTGGTGAACGCAGAACAGGTAGCTCAGTGTCTGTGTCATCTCCTCAGCAACACTGGGGTGCGGAGGAGCACCTGGCCACGTGCCCACTCCACGAGAGGCGTGAGCACGACAAAGCACGGAGTTGCTGGCTGTGCGGATTTTCCAGTTTCACAGGACGATAATCTAGTCCTTAAAGAGAAGTTCAAAAACCCATCTGAGGCTTTCTAGTCAGTTTTCAGTGCTGCTGAAATGGTTTGACCATTTGGTTTAGCATCTTCAGTGGGGCTGTGGAGTGACCATAACACCAGCCTTCCCTTCTATTTGACCGTGAGTGCCTTCAGAGCATAAAGTTTGACTTACCTCTGCACTCCAGAGCCTGGCACAGTGTCCGGCACAGAGCACTTGGTGAATGTTTGCTGATTGACTTAATGAATGGACTTGCATTTTTTTGCTTGTTTGTTTGGCTTTCTTGGAGCCTAAGTCTCTGGCCTCAGGGCTGTAGCCAGTCTTGGGAGACTGCAGTCAAGAGTTAATAGAAAACTTAAAAACACACAGCGAACATGTCCTCAGTGTGCCAGTTAGTGTGGATTTCCATTTCAAATAAAACTCATGAGTAAAAAGAATAAAAGCACTGCACTCTGGTGGAGATGTGCTGTGATTTCCAGGTTTGGTTTTGGCTTCTAAAATGATTTAGTTCCTCTATGCCCCTTTTTTTCCTACTTTAAATTCATATCCCATGTACTCTGTACTTGAAACCACTTCTCAAAATCGAACTTGATTTTTCTCAAGGATGTCCTTGTTGCTTTTGGCCTCTGTGACTGGATTTATCTTCATTTGGTGTTTTATTGTATATTTTTCTCTTGCAGCTAAATGTAGTCAACAGCGTCAGTATTTCAGAGGACATCAAGCCCTTACCAGGGCTCCCTGGCATTGGAAACATGAATTACCCAACCACTAGCCCTGGATCTCTGGTCAAGCACATCTGTGCCATCTGTGGGGACAGATCCTCAGGTAGGAGCAGAAACAGGGACCCTGCAAGGTCCCAGAGAAGGTGCTTGCTCTACTGTGCACTGGGCTACTTTGTTCCCTGTGAAAGGCAAAGGGTCCCTTAGGATGTGCTAGCTCGGGGTCTCAGCTGTCAGTTTCTATCACTGGGCCCACAGCCTGCTGCCCTGATGAAGTTAAAGTATGATTTCCTCTTTGAGGATTAGATTTATAGGCTACATATCCAGAAGCCGCTGTCTGAAGTGACTGTGCTGTATGTGTTGCTGGACTAGAGAAGCTGTGAGATTAAGAAGTATCTCAAACCAGAGTTGCTTTAATATTTACAGAACTATTTACAAAATGCTGTTCCAGAAGTACTAGAGAAATGCAAAAGAAAACTTAAAAAAAGTTATTTATAATGCCCCCAACAAAGGTAAGCCCTTTAATAGCTTAGCATAATTCTTTCTAGAACATTCTAGGTCTTAAACATATTTTCATGGGTACACATAAATACTATTTTCATTTCAACTTCTTTGATCCTTTCCCACTTTCACACAAATCATTTCTTTCCCTTCCTCCATTGTTCCTAATCCCCACTCCCAGCTCCTCATCACACCACTTTTTATGACATTTGAATCTCTAATTTAATGATTGAGAAAATAGGACTTGTCCTTAATGGCTGACTGAATATTTCCTCACCTTCTTATTGTCACCAAAACCAGTATGAAATGTCACTCCACTGAAAGTTCCAGGTGCCTGGAACTTCGCTACATGGCTGATATTTGCTGCTCTCAAAAATGTGTCTCCGAATCATGCAGACTTGGCTATTGCCACAGCAACCGAAAGCCAGACACACCCTGGTAGTTTTCTGTGTTATGGTTAGTGGAAAGTCTGGGTGGTTCATTTATACAGCCATGTGTCACTTTGTGATGGGGTTATGTTCTGAGAAGTGTGTCCTTAGTGATTTCATCCTGGTCTGAACATCGGAGTGCAATCACACACTTATGCTGCACGATGTGGCCGAGTGGGAACCCTATGGTGTCTGCGCTCCATGGTAAAACAAAACTTAATTGACATGTGATGGTATATTGAAGACATACACCATGGGAATAGGGGAATGACACACTGGTTTCGTGTTTCTCATTGACAAATACTTTAGCGCTAAGAGCATCGGGTTCTTTGGGCCCGAGATAAAATTGTGTATTCATTATTGCTGTGTGAGTTCAGTAAATTTGTATTTGCAGAATTGTATTGTACTGAGCAGACACAGGCTGACTTTTCATCAGGCGGGCTATCGTTAGCCACCACTTCGTGTCAGTGCTGCTTCCTCTGAAATGTGAGCTTGCAGGATGCAAAGTACATACACTCAGGGACTTCAAATTCACTTTAATATCAGCTGAAATATACCGAATTAGAAAATCATATCAGGATGGTGGCTCAAAGTTACATTCAAGAACCAACCAGACACAAATGTGGTTTGAATGATTTGTTTCTTCACATTTTTTAAATCGCACAACTCTAGTCAATTGCACTTAACTGCCTGATGCAGTGTTGAGGGGATTTGTACTTGGAAAGATCTTGGGATTCTTGATGCCTGTGTGGAGGTGGGTGTGGTGGCCTCCTGACAAGAACCAGCCGTCCTGGCTGGGGTCACTGAAAACAGAACAGGTAACCAGGGCCATGATACATGTAATAGGTTATTCTGGATCAAGCCAAACCACCTTCCACCATATCTTTTAAGTCATATCTCAAGATTGCATGTCATGTTGTGCTCTAAAGATTACACACCAATTTATCTCTTTCATAGGTAATAGTATTTCAAAAATTTATGACTCGCACTCTGTTCGTAGTTTATGAGGAAGGATAGTACTTTTAAGTAAGGCTCCTAAGTCCTTGGGCCTCAATTATGGGGAAATATTAGTGAGGCTGGGGTTCTTTTCCAGCTAGATAATAGATAATCAGCATAAATATTTTTATGTATTATGCATACTAATGTCCTGCTTGGAGGCAGAACATTTTAATTAACACAAGAGTTACCTTGATGGGACTTCCCTGGTGGCGCAGCGGTTAAGTGCTGCACTGTGGAGCTGTTGGCTGTGGCGACGCACAGTTTGTCGTCAGGCTGGGGAGATTCCCACATGGCACAGCAGACCTCTCCTGCCTTGCCTGCTGCTCCCCTCAAC
>PVIJ01014290.1:0-41379 GCA_004024925.1 Scalopus aquaticus | reverse complement strand
ATACGGGTGCATGTATCCTTTCCGATTAGTGCTTTTGTGTCCTTTGGGTAAATTCCCAAAAGTGGTACTGCTGGGTCGTATGGGAGCTCCATGTTTAGCAATTTGAGGAATCTCCATACAGCTTTCCATAGTGGCTGGACCAGTTCACATTCCCACCAGCAGTGTAGAAGAGTTCCTTTTTCTCCACATCCTTTCCAGCCTTTCTGATGACACCCTTCTAGGCAGAATCTCTGCTCAGGTGTGCCCACTTGCGCATGCCCACACGATACTCCAGGTGTCCACTATCAGGCATGCGTACTCCGAGCCCACGTTCCCAAGCCCCTCCTGCGTTCAAGGCCGCAGGTGATAGCCCCTGAGGCCAATGGTGCAAAAGCCTGAGCATCTTCGTTTACCCTCATTCATACATTCCTCAAAACTTATATCATATTAGATTACACCAATCATTTTCTTTTTCATGATGCCTGAGGAGTTCCGGAGAAATGTGTCATGTAAAAACTTTGTGGAATGGCTCTGATATATGCCAGTTACCTGATTTTCAAGAATGAAAAGCATGTGGAAACGTGCAACACTAACAAAATCAACCATTTCTCTAGCATGATTTATATATCAGGGATGTTTCCAGGTGTTTTTACATAGAACATCTAATGTTTCCACTGCAAGTATTCCTAGTGGGTAGATACTATTCTTTTTTCTACAGGTGAGAAATCTGAGGCTTAGACAGATTGCATTATCTCACCTCAGGTGATATGCATAATGAATGGAATATGCTGATTCAAGTCCAGATCACTGGCTCCAATGTCCATCTCTTCAAACAACGACATTCTGTTGCCTATTGGAAATACCACTTTTTAATGAATGTAGCTGCTACCAGCTCCTTTTTTCCCCCTGGTGCATCAAATTTCCAAACAAATACAGCTTTAACTACTTGCCACATAGTTTATTACTAGTTTATGAAAAAGCATGTAATTTGCAAGCTCTAGCTTTTACTCCAGAGTCATATAAAAATGTTTCCCAAAATCCAGGAGATAAGACAATTGTCTGTCCAGATTCCCAATACACTTTTGCTATGGCATGAAGTTCATGGCCAGGAGCAGTGCTGATTTTGGCTTTGAACACAGAGACTTTGAAAGTGAAAGTATTGTTTAAAAACTCCACAGAAAAGCTAATCAAAATAATCAAATTTAGTAAAGTAGCAGGATACAAAATCAACACACAAAAGTCAGTAGCCTTCCTATATGCAAATAATCAATTCTAAGAAGAGGAAATCAAGAAAATTACCCCTTTTACAATCAAAACAAACAAAAAAATCAAATACCTGGGAATAAACCTAACAAAAGAGGTGAAGGACCTATACAAAGAAATCTATAAAACATTATTAAAAAAAGTAGAAGACACAAAGAAATGGAAAGACATCACTGGCTCATGGATTGGAAGAATTAACATTATCAAAATGGCCATACTACCAAAAGCAATTTACAGATTCAATGCTATTCCAATAAAAATCTCGATGACATTCATCAAAGAGATAGAATGAATACTAGTGAAATTCATATGGAATCACAAAAAAAACCTCGCATAGCCAAAGCTCTCCTGACCAAAAAGGAGAATGGAGGTATCACCCTCCCAGATTTCAAATATACTACAAAGCCATAATATTTAAAACTTCATGGTACTGGAACAAAAATAAACACACAGATCAAAGGAATTGAATAGAGAACCCAGAAATCAATCCATATATATATATGGACACTTAATCTTTGATAAAGGTGCAAAGAATATGCAGAGGAACAAGGACGGTTTGTTCAACAAGTGGTGCTGGGAAAACTGGACGACTACATGCAGAAAAATGAAACTAGACTACTACCTCATGCCATGCATGAAAAACAATTCAAAATGGTTAAGAGACTTGGGCATAAGACCTGAAACCATAAAATATATAGAATAAAACATAGGCAAAACAATACATGGCATAAATCTTAGTAACATTTTTAAAGCCACATTCCCCCAAAACAAAGATAGTGAAGTGAAAAGATAAACAGCTGGGATTACATCAGACTAAAAATGTTCTGTACAGCAAAAGAGACATTAACCAAAACAAAGAAACAGCCTACTGATTGGGAAAAAATTTTTGCACTCCATGCAACAGACAAGGGACTGATGACAAATATCTACAAAGAACTCACACAACTCAACAAAAACAAAGCAAAAAAATCCAGTTGAAAAATGGAGAGAAGAAGTTAAAAGACACTTCTCCAAAGAAGAAATACAAATGGCCAACAGGCATACGAATAAATGTTTAACCTCCCTAATAATCAGGGAAATGTAAATCAAAACCACATGAGATACTACCTCACACCAGTAAGAATGGCACACATTCAAAAAACAGGCAACAACAAATGTTGGTGAGGATGTGGAGAAAAAGGAACTCTTTTACACTGCTGGTGGGAATGCAAACTGGTCCAACCAGTACGGAAAGCTGTATGGCAGTTCCTTAAACTGCTAAAAATGGAGCTTACATATGACTCAGTAATACCACTGCTGGGAATCTACACAAAGGACACAAAAGCATTAATCCCAAAAGATACATGTACCCCTAGGTTTATTACAGCACTGTTTACAATAGCTAAGATATGGAAACAACCCAGATGCCCAAAAATAGATGACTGGGTCAAGAAGATGTGGTACATATACACAATGGAATACTGTTCAGCATTCAAAAAAGATAAACACATGCAATTTGAAGCAACATGGATGGAGCTAAAAGGAATCATGCTAAGTGAAATAAGCCAGAAAGAAATAGAAAAATATCAAATAGTTTCACTTATAACAGGAATATAGGGGAACCAAATAAAGAAAGTGACATTCAGCAAGGGAAGGGGAGAATCAGGACTCAAAACGGGGGAGAAAAGAGTGCAAGGGACTATGGTGATGGTTCACGGGTGAATGGGTGGTGGGTAACCTACTGGAAAAACACAATAATGTAAAAGATATAAATAATAATAAAATATAAATGTTAAAAAGAGAAAGTGAAGGTATTGTTACAACTGATACGGAAGGATGGATCATAATCTGCAGCCCTCTTAGAAGTGATTTAAAATGGCATCAAATAAAAAAACATATATAACAAAAATCCAAGGAAAAACGATTAAAAACCAAAGCAATTTTTAAAATAAAATTACTAATATAGGCTCCACCTACCAGAAGGGAAATATGAATGAGAAAAATTGTGGCGGAAAAGAATTAAAAAGGGAAATTGCTGCGAGTGCAAGTAAAGTTTAGTTCAGGGGTTTCTGGAACCCAGCTGGATCAGGAAACGAGATGAATTACGGGAGCTCTTCTTGAACTTGGCCGTACATGTGAATAAGCTGGAGAGCTTGTTAAAAGGCAGAATCTGATTCAGTATGATTAAGGTGGGGCAAAAACTGAAAGTTTAGCAAGTTCCTGAATGATGTAATCTATACTTTAAGGAGGGAAAAAAGCTACATTGATAGTCCAATAACTAAAACCTAACGTCACAACAAAAAAAGGGTTATTCTTTTTCCTCTGAATCTTATGGATTGTTCACCCCACACTTGCATGCTGCTGGCCTTGCCCAAGGACCTCAGTTTCATTGCAGATGTCATTGGTTACAATTAGGTCATTAGGGTAGGCCCCAATCCAGTATGACTGGTGTTCCTATTAAAGGGGGAAACTGGGAAACAGGATAACCACACAAGAACAGGATGTGAAGAAGAAAGTAAAGACAGAAGCAAAGCTTCCCCCCTCACAGGAATGGAAGCCATCAGAAGCAAAGGGAGAGGAGAGAACAGAGTCTGTCCTACAGCCTCAGAAGAAACCGACCCTCTTGACATCTTGATCTTGGACTTCTAACATCCAGAAATATGAGCTAATAAGTTTCTCTTGTTTGAGCCACCAAGCTGTGGTATCTATTACGGCAGCCATAGCAAACTAATACAGAAAAATGCCTCTATAGAAGGAATATTGCACCACGGGTCATCCTTGTGTCCCTTAGTTCTGAGTGCTGTTCCCTCCTCTTCAGACACAGTTTTCTTTCACTATCATTAGCATGCTTTCACTTTGTGAGCTAGTGTCTGCGCTATCCAGTCATCTGGGCACCAAGTCAAGTCAATGAATGGTATTCTGTTCTTACCAATTTGAATAGAGGTACTGTTGTGACTTTCTGGGTCTCAAGAGGAAAATGAGGCTAAAAGAGAAAAGAATTTCTCTTTCCACAGTTACTTTCTTCCCAGGACTTCAAACTGATAAAGAACTCCAAACTTTTTTACTTTCTAGATACGTAACTGGATATCTATTTTTAAAACTTTAAGAGTTTTTTTGTCTTATTTCTTGAATTTTTTTCTCTTCATCCGATCAAAGGAGCAGACTAAAGAAACAATGCTTCTGTGGTTGTCACTGACATTTAATATTCTTCTAGTTTCTTTGTCATTCTGTCCAAGTTTTTTGGTATGATGTCAGGTAGTGATACATGGAGCTGACTTCCTGGTTCATCATCAGGCCTACTGTAATATATAGCTGCTATATGGGAATGCACTATATCAGTAGTGTATTCTACTATAATATATAGCTAGTTTATATTACTATGACATATAGCCACTATATATTACTGTTATATAAGTTCGTATGGATTACTGTGACATATAGCTAGTATGTATTACTATAACATGTACCTAGTATATATTGCTGTAATATGTAGCTAGTGTATATTACTATAATATATAGATAATATATATCAGTGATTATCACCAGTATATATTATAATAAGTAGAGAGCATACTCATTTTTCTTTTGGATATAGGACACACATTTTGATTTACTGCCTGTTTGGAAAGAGACACCAAAGCTAACAGGAGATCTAACAGACTAATCTGGGTCCTTATTTGAACATAGTTGAACTAGACGGTGTAGATAGAATAGAGCTTGAGAAGTGACTGCAATTGTTAAGCACCCAGCACCTTGTATCAAAGCAAAAATTGCTTTGAACAATGTAAACAGTCAAGGAAGATTTCATTTAAGGCTATTGAAATAGGAGGGAGAGACTAGAATTCAGTCTGAGCTCAACTCCATCAAAATAAAGTGAGGGGAGTTTTTAGAAAACTTGGGTGGGGGTGAGGATTGTAGGACACCAATGGTTAGTAATTGGCCCTGCCCAGATATAAAGTAAATTTGCCTGTTTTTTCATAGAAGAGTTAGTTTTACCACTTGGAGCAAAGCACCATTGGATTAAGGTTCCTAAATTTCCTACTGAGACAGGGAAGTAGTAGTACTGTACTAGAGAAAGACAGGTGAGGGTTGTGAAACTTAAAAGATGCTTTCAAAGAATATATTTGCATCTCAAATACAGAAATAATTTAAAATTATTAGTTTTTTTACACAAATTATCTAAAGAAAAGGAGGACAGGGGCCCATAAACAAGAAGTTTGGGCACAGCTTGAGGAAATTTTAGTGCTGTCGGTCATCTGATATGCATGTGGGTAGATGTTTCATAGCGCAGGTTTACAATTACAAAGTTGGCAGTCACTAGGAGACTTCAGAGACCACAAATGTAGCTCAAGTTTTGTTCTTGAAATCAATTCCAGATGTGCTTATTTCAAAAGTTCCACAATCATTCTGGGCCTCAGAAAGCTGATGTGCAAATAAGTGCTTGAACTAATATTTTGGACAACTTGAGTTCTAACTTTGCCACTGGTGCAGTCAAATATTAGCCTAATATGAATGAGCATTCACAGACAAAATTCTAGGCAGCCTCCAATCAACTGTTGGGTTTTTGCTATGAAGCATTTAGTAACAGTTTGCTTTCATGCATTTAACCAGATAATAAAGAAATCTTCTGTGTGGAAAGCTAATTCCCACATTTGATCATCACACCATTTGAAAATACAAGCATCTCAGTCCCTGTTCCTGAATATTTTGATTTCATAAATTTTAGGTGGCTCCAGGGAACTTGACTTTCTGAAAAAATCTTAAGTTACAAATAAACTGTTATGTTTGGGAATGAGAAGTTGAAGTACAATGTGGTGACATGTCTCATGAGATAATTGTGAGATATTAAACAGAACGTGTTTCCTTCCATTATGGCTTCTATAGTGATTTTTTAAAATGTGTAGTGGAATACATTGATTCAAGTAGTTGATACACTGGTTAAAAGCAAAAGAATTCCATGAAAAATTTCTTGTCCAGTATTTGTAGTTACTCGTGCTGGTTATTGGTTTTATAACCAATTTCTAAAGTGGAATTTGCCAAATAAATAAGAAGTCGGATTTGTTGAATTTGTTATCAATTTACTGGTGTTTTCTTAGAGAGGAGGAATGAATAACTTTGACCTGTCTTTCCATGTCACTCAGCCTGAGCCCTTCAGTTTGATGAACAAACCAAAAGAATGGCAGTTTCAGAGACAGGCGAACTTTCCAGCTCCTTCCCACAGCCTGAATTCCATGGGTATAAAATCTTAAAACCACATTTGTTTTACTCTGTAAAATTCAAACAATTGCCTAACTTCTTGGTGACTAAACAAAATGCTTGGTGTTTCACATGACAACACTTTGCTGTATATAAAGACTCCGTTTAATTTAAACTATTTTGCTAGAAGAGGATAAGGGAGGGGTAAATAATGGCTATAAACCATCTGCTAAGGCTCTGCAGAAGACCTCATTTTTTCCATGTCCCCAGAAAGTTTGTTCTACCTGTCACCCATTGCTGTTTGAGTTTCTGCAGGCAACAAAATTATGAAGTTCTCTAGAAAGAAATTCAGTGCTTGGAGCCACACTGGCTTCCTGTTTGTCTGAAGCTGAGCTGGTCCACACGCAGGCAGAAAGCATCTGTATTACTATCCGTGTTTAGAACAGAGTCACTTGATAGATATGAAGGCAGCTGCAACGCAGGGTCCGCAACACATCTCTATTGAAATATTGCCTGATGTGCAAATTTGTCCACGATTCATTTCTAGAAGTTCAGTAGGGTTGTATGATGAACAGAGAGAAGGTAGAAATAAAGTGAGGTGATTCAGGGAGAAAAAATCGATACTTTATAGTTTTCTCATATGTAATTAATTATATGCCAGAATGATTTATCTTGGTTTCATTTATTTAATTTTTTTTTATTTTATGCATACAAGCTGGGGTGCAGGCCAGAGGTGTGGGGCAGTGAGAGGGTTCACCAGAGACAGAGTGGGGGGCAGGACAGACAGATTGATGGAAATACACTGCTGAGGGGAACAGCGGACGAGGCAGGAGAGGTCTGCCGTGCCATGTGGGAATGTCCCCAGCCAGGACTCGAATTCTCATCGCCACTGCTGACAGCTCCACAGTGCAGCGCTTTAACCTGCTGCGCCACCGAGGAGGCCCTATCTTGGTTTAATTTTGTGTGTGTGTGTGTGTGTGTGTGTGTGTGTGTGTGTGTGTGTGTGTGTGTGTGTGTGTGTGGAGTATTGAGTCTATGCAGCCAAGTTGAAGAGGAAATTTTAAAATTTAAAGAATGGATAAACTTCACCCATTTCATACTTTATACTTGTCAACCTACGAAAGTAAATGCGAGCTTGTAGAGAGAAATGCATAGTTGAGTTAGTTTATTAGAATCTATATTGGCTAGAGCTCAGAGAACACACTTACAGGTTGTAGTAATATTTCCTTATTTCAAAAGCCATAAAATTTTAGAAATTTATGTTCTATAAGCCTATATGTGCCAAACTAATATATATTTAACATTTGCTATATGTTAGGGAATTTTCTATATGCTTTATGTGGATTGACAAATTTAGTTTTCATTGCATTGTATTATAATGGAATTATGTCCATTTTATGTGTGGGGAAATTCAGAGTGATTAATACCATGAACAAAGTCAAAAGTTTGTGACAGAACTGGGATTCAATCTCTTGGTTCTTAAACTCTCTCTGCCTCTAAACTGATTCCAGTGACTGAATTATGTAAATCCAGCATTTCAAGTGTCTAAATCCAACCAGACCACCCAAAAGGTAAAAATGTGCTTGTTCTACTTCATGCTCCTGACAGACTAATACTACCTTGACCTGTGTCTGTCTACCCTGTATCTTTAATATTGGTGAAAAGTGTTGATGATTTTTTCTTTAAAAAAGCCCACACATTTTTTGTATAACAAAAGTTTTCTATGAAAATTGACAGGGAATCAATTTAATTATTTAGCAAGTGAATGATTCAGGTGGAAGTTATCTAAATCATTGCATTCTACATTAAATGCAAAGTGACATTTATGCTTAGCAGCCCTAAATTCAAAGAGAGGACGGGAAGGGAAAATTTTTTGATTAGTTATACATTTCAGCCAGTTAATTGAGTTGCCTGGCTTTTTTTCATGCAATTGTCTTGTTGATTTACTATTTGTGCTTGTATGAGATAAACACAGAGTGTGTGTTAACATACAATAATAGCATAAAATTGTATAGCTTCAAATGTGTCAAATCACAAAAATATAAAGATGGAAGTATCCTTATCAGTCATTAAACCCTACTCAGCACAGGCTTTTCCTCTAAAATGACTTAGGGTATAATCTGTCCCTTAAACACACAAGGAAAGTGAAGCTTAACTCATTTAAGTAATTCAAGGTTAAAAAGGAATTCGACCTCAGACTATGCAATTCTCAACTCACTTTTTTTATTTTCATGTTGTTCTGTTATAGTGACCTCTGCTTCACTGTATTAGTGACAGTCAGCCAGCTACCAAATGACACCAAAATGTAAAAAGCAAAATGAGCTGCATATGACAAGTGAGAACAAGGTGGATTCCCAAAAACAACATGTGGTGATAGAAAATACTTCCTTGGAATCCTGGATTTTCTATGATTTTACAAGTCTCTTTCTCCTGCCAAGCGGCATACGCACCCTAGCATCCACACAAACACACAAATCTCAAAACTAATTTCCCACCTGCTTTTGACTCCTAATCCCCGTATGTAATCCCCATTGCTTCTTCTACAGGCACAATGGTGGCATTTCCAGGATGCTTTGAATCTCTATTTTCTTTTCAAAGAAAGAAAGAAATAGCAGTCCTAAGGAATAAGAGTTAGCAGAGTAAGGGCAGTAAGCAGATAATTCCACAAGAGCCATCACAGGGAATACTTGGGTTGGTCGTATGCAGTTAACATGAGCCATGCCCCTGAAGTAAAAAATGAGGATGGGTCACAGCACACAACAGCTCAGAGCCTCTCAGAAAATCTAAATCCTACTCCTGCCCTTCAACACTCCATCCTGTTGAAGGTGTTAATGATTTGCTAAAACTTTACTTTATTGAAGACAAAAAGCAGTAAAAGTGATTTAATAAGGAGCCATAAGCCCTTCTGCTCAATTCCCTATCATTATTAGCTCCTCCTTCAAGCTGATGGCCTTGATCATTTGCAATGCAGAACCACCCCTGTGGGAGTGGAGGCTTAAATTGAGCTTGTTTTGATACAGTTATTCTCCTAGGCAGAGGTGCTGCTGCTGCTGCTGCTGGTGTTTCCTGCACTTTGCTTCTCACCATTAGCTGTGTTTACACATGACCTGCTTTTTAGCAGAACTTAGATGTAATTTCCAGCACTGTTTGCATTAACTTGTTACATTGAGAATTAATGGCAAGTTGAGTAATTGTTAGTCTCTAGAGAAAGGCATTTTGTGGCAATCATAGCTATATTTCCCTAGTGTCTCTGTCACAGTGAGGCTGCAATCTCCAGCATCGGTTTATATGTACTGGAAAGCCCATTCGCAATGGTAGGGCTTTAATATATTATTGGGTGCCTTTCCATTCCAAGGCTTCAGCTTCCTCTTTTAGAATCTGGTCCATCAAAGTCAATGAGGCTATTCATTTCGCTCTGTTGTCAGCGCCTGGAGAGGCCAGTTACTGTCTGCCCCAATGGATTGTTTCTAAGTTGCTTGTATTCACTTTCTTCCAGTTGTTCCTTGGATGTCAGCATTTTTGGAAGTATTTTTAAAATAGAATGCTACAGACAATTGAGTGGTTTTCCTGCTTCTTAAAATTTCTGAAAGTCTAAAGTTGTAAATTGTTCATCAAGGACTCCATTTAGAATGTCTGAGATGGATTTCCCAGCCTACTCTGGGAAGCAAGCTACAGTGGATGGAGGAAGCCTGGCGTGGAAGGAGCCAAGATAGGCCTGTCTCTCAGGGCTGCTCAGTAGCTCTTTGGTCCTGAGACCTGTACTGTGCCTGTATCTATAAATGAAGTGCGTGTGTGTGTGTGTGTGTGTGTGTGTGTGTGAGAGAGAGAGAGAGAGAAAGAGAGAGAGAGAGAGAGCGAGAAAGAGAGAGAGAGAGAGAGAGAATTTTTTTTAAGTGATAAAGAATGGTCCATCTTGTTTCTTCAGGGTGCGATTTAACTTGCTTTTCTATCCACCCACATTTCCAATTAACCAGCTGATATTGTCAGGCTATTATCAGGCTCCTCTGCAGGTTTGGCTTTCCCTGACTGGTATATTTTTCAGCATGTCACACTCTTTGCTCCACAAAGCTTCTTGGAGGACCTTCCTAAAGTTTTCACCCAAAACTTCAGTGGAATAAACACAGACGGCCAAATGTTCAGGCTACTTAGATCCCACGGCTCAGGGAGTCATACATCTTTCATTAAAGATCACCCTTCACTAAAGTCTCCCCTCAATTGTCTCCCAACTCTAAGGGATTTTGACCCTTCCTTGTCACTAAGGGTCAGTATCTTAAAAATTTTGTCTGTATCTTGGTTATTTTGGGTGAGTGTATAAATCTGCTCCTGGTTCCTTGAAATTTAAAGTAGAAGTCTCTGATTTGTTACAAGTAGATTCTTTAATCCCATTTTGGGATAATAAAGGGATATTTTGCTGGTGATTTAGATCAACAAAAAGAATTTTACTTATTTGGTTTAAACCATGAGAACAAGAAGAGGAACGGTGAGGGTGAGATCGTAAACCTGAATAGAGCACAAGAATTTTTACATGGTGGATTCAAGCACAGCGAGATCTTGACAGAGATGATCAAGCTGAATCTACCTTCTGACTGTCTGGAAATGGGCAATACCAGAGAGCACCTCGAGAGAATGAAAACTTACAGAGGCGGCTGACCTCAAGCCAGAACCCAGAGGCGGGAGGCTGTCACAGGGGTTCCATTCCTCATCATCAAGCACTTGAAATGACATCCACAGTCATAAGTATATTCTTTTCTGTAGCCCCAAACATTTGCTGCTGTTTTTCTCCACAGGAGAAAGAACTATTTAAATGTTACAAATGAAGAGTTATAGAAATAGTGAAATATAGCAATGATTTTGTTTGTTCTGTGGCAATGGAAAATAGATTTTTCATCTATATAGAAACTGAAATCACAAAAACAAAAATGATGCACAACTCTCAGGGATATTTTAATTGCACCAGCCTATCCACATAAATCTGTTTATTCATTTCATACATCATATATCTTAGATACACTTTATGTTTGCATACTCTTTTCTTTAGTATTTAGACATTTCGTCTAGTTTGTTTGTAACTGTGATGTATTTTCTGGACAGGTATAAGTATTTGTAAACAAAACCAGAATTTTCTAGTAAAAAAAAAGTCCTAGAAAATTAGAACATATGACGAAGTAATATACATTTGAAGCTACTGTTTTCGGAGTCAGAATGCATTTTGTGATGGAACAGTCGCAGATGAATGATCTCATCAAAAAATCTTATTGAAGAAAATGGAAGAAACTGAAATTCAGAGTTGACAATATAGATTTGTTGAAATAGTGTTTACTGTTACAGGAGTATGAGAAGTCTATATCATTTGTAAAGTTGTTTTTTTTTTCAGTTGTTGAAAAACAAAAAGGAAGAGATGTTTTTGAGCACACAGATTGATTCAAACAATTCTGTAGGCAGAAAAATAATATCCAAAATGATGCAGAGTGTGTGAGCACATTGTTACCATTTACTCAACAGAAGGGCATGCAGCCAGCAGTGGAACATGATGGTGTGGCTGGCAATGTAAAGGGCTTTCCAGAACATCAGAGATGAGCTTAATTAAAGGGAGCATTTTGATTTTCATTTTATTGGAAACATGATTCAGACCAATATAAAGAGTTATAAAAATTTGTCTGCAGCAAATCGGTTTATTTTAACATAACTGAACAGGCAGACATCTAATAGTCCTGATAACAAACAAGGGCAGAATGTTTATGTATGCATTGACATAATCACCATTTAGAGTTAATTTGAATGAGGTTCTGTCAGCAAGTGGAACAACCAAGTTCTGAGAATATTGATAAATCTTTGAACAATGTATCGGGTATTTGTAAAGAAATTAGCAATACTTTCATACATTTTAAGTCTAACAAGTATATAATATTAAGGAAACGATGTGGCTTATAGAAATAATTTGAACTGCATTTTAACAGACACTGGAGTCCTGTCTAAAAAGTTTCAGCTAATATTGGAATATTGGAAGTGACAACAAATGAATATTTCAGCTACAAAGGTCCCGGGTGAATTAGTTTGCTGAATTTGGTTTCCAAATTGGAAATTACTATTTCTATTTTTTAAAAAATACACCTTAAGTACAAGTATTAAGAAAATTATTTCTGAATTACTTCAAAATGAAATTACATAACTTTCTTTAAAATAGAAATAATTCTGCACTATGTATCAACTTAAAAAGTGAATATTTCAGAGCAATTTGTAATACAGTAGAGAAGGAATTATACTTTCTACTGCCCCTTTTCCAACTCTAAATTGTTTGAGGTTTGAGAGAAACTTCAAAAGTAAGAAGACTTCTAAAATATGTCATAACTATTTTTCCTACTTCACTGCAATATTATGTAACTCATATTCAGATTTCTGAATGCTTCAAATAAATGAAAGTGTGGATTAAGTAATAATCAGATATGTCTAAAACTTTTATAGACTTCATGCAAATAAAATTCCCTATCTCTGCAAATTTGGCTACAGTGTAAAACATGACCCTGCTTCTGAAAGCTATTACATGTTGACCAATTTCTACATCAGCATAGAATGTTCAGTCTGTACTTTGTGTTATAGAAAAAGACCATCCTCTACTACCAGGGCAGAAAAGAGGGTCAGTGGTCTGGGATTGAGAATTCTCAAGTAGAAATTAGTAACCAACCGATAGAGCCCGAAGGGATAGAAGAAAAGTTTCTAAGGGAAAAGTTTGCAAATCAATCTGGTCAGTACTTTTCAAAACTAAGTCATATATATTTTTTTTAATTTCACTGCATTTGCTTTATATATTGCCCTATTTCAATTTCCAATTTTTAATTATGTTAAAGATCTACTCTGTTTTTGATTGTATGCTATAATGACTCTTTGGGGGACTATGTACTAAAATTAATATCTTATTTAAGAAAAGAGTGCTCTATTAGTAAAGATAATCAATTTTAACAACATTAAAATGAAATTGTTGACAAAGCTCCTTGCTTATTAGTGGTCACTCATGGAGAAATATGTCTCTGCCTGTCTATGTAACTTGCAGTTCCAATTAACATTTCAGTACTATTAGGCTTTGGGTTCAACAATTAAAATTTTATCAGCACAGGTATTTTCAAGTTCTAGATGTCATTTGCCCTGTTATGGAGTAAATTACATCTTCAAAGATTCATATGTTGGAGCCTTACTCTTACTAAGACAGCATTTGAAGACAGGACTTTTAAAGAGAGTAATTAATATAATTAATATTAAGAGAGGTCACGAGGGTGGGGCCCTGATCCAACAGATCTGGGATATTTATAAGAAGAGGAAGAGACCCTGCCGGAGGTGCAAGCTGGAGAAATAGTGAGGACAAGTGAAAAGATGGTCCTCTGCAAGTCAAGAAGAAGGTCTCAGAGAAAGCAAACCTATCAACACCTGATCTTGGACTTCCAGCCTCCAGAATTGTGAGCAAATTACTTTCTGTAGTGTAAGTATACCATTCTGCTCTATTCTGTGATGGTAACCCGAGTCGATGAATACATGTTCCAGCAAGTGATATCTTATTTTCTCTTAGACTTTTTCCTATCATATTCTAATTTATATAAATAGTGTGTGGTGAGAAATCTTTTTTATTCGTCATAATAGATATTTTCAAGTATGAAATGGGAATGAATAGATCAAATTAGGATATCCAAAAACTTAATAACTAGACTTTTTACATCTGAAGGGTATGTTATACCTCTCAGTCATATGCAGTATGGTAAACGATTTTACCTCAATAAAAAATATAGACATTTTGTTTTAATTTGGGTAAATTATGATTTTGTTATAATTGACCTTTTTCAATCACCCATCTTTTTTTCTTAACTGAGACTGCTACAGAATCAAAATCCATTTACCAAACCTACGTTTTCTCAATATATGAATTGAATTCCCAAGACATCTTTGACTTCTCATGCATAAAATTTAACAAAAATCATCCTGAGTCCTGTTCTTTCTTATATGTCTAATATGGAGTGTATTTCAAGCAATTTCCTTTGGTATTTCCATTTGGAAGGAAGGAAGCTGCAGAAATAGCTTCTTCCCACTCCCATCGATGCCCCTCAACTCCATTCCTCCATGTTTGGTCCCAAAGCAGGCTACTCTTATGTGAGTGGCATATCCTTATTTAGATAAAGTTAGTCAACTATAGACCTTTTTTTTAAGATTTATTTATTTATGCATATAAGCTGGGGTACAGGCCAGCAGTGTGGGGCAGTGAGAGGGTTCACCAGAGACAGAGTGGGGAGCAGAACAGGCAGATCAGAAATACACTGCTGGGGGGAGCAGTGGGCGAGGCAGGAGAGGTCTGCCGTGCCATGTGGGAATCTCCCTGGCCCGTGTCGAACTCGTGTATAGACATTTAATTAAATGTTCCTTTTTTTTTTTTTTTTTTTTTTTTTTTTTTTTTTTTTTTTTTGTCAAGTCTTGGCGAGGCCTCACCCTCCAATATAATCTTGTTCTAGAGTAGGAATTGACAAACTTCCCTACGGACTCTGGTCTGCTGCCTACTTTGGTAAATAGAATTTTATGGTAACACAGCCATTCCATTCTTTCATGTTTTGTGTATGGCTGCTTTCTCAGTACAAAAGTTCAGTTGAGTAATCACAACAGAGCCTTGAGAGCACAGACCCTAAATGTATATATATATATTTGAGCCTTAGCATGAAAGTTCACAGAACTCTGTTCCATGACAAGAATGGGGAGTGGGCAGAAATTGGAAGACTAGGATTGCTTCTCAGGGCATCATTCAAAGCAGAAGGCTAGATACTCTGTAAATGACTCCCATAGAATATCACTTGGCTGCATCTGAGTACACAAGGCCCACTTCCCACTGACCTTTTCATCCCAAGATTCCCACCTTGCTGGTAAAAGCTTATTTCTTCTGAAGAACCAGTCTACAGAGAAGTGGTTTAATTTTTATTGGCCGAAGGACTGTCTCTCATTTAAGATCAATAATAATTGGACATTTAAGCAGTGTGAGCGATTGTTGAAAGTTCTTTTTAAATCAAATCAGAAATTATGCATAGATATTTTGAATGTGAACTTAAATAAGTATGGCTCTTATTTTTTCCTCCACAAAATGAAAGGATTATAACAATACAATTTCTAAAATTTATCTGACCTAGGTTAATACTTGCTCCCACTTTCTTACCTTCCAAGGGACCCAATCTCAAACAAAAATTTAAGAAGCTTCTTAGATACCTACTGAATAAACTGACCATACAAGAATGATTAGCATGCAGGGAAGGAAGCCAAGACTTTGGGATGTTAGTGAAATTAAGCCACATTTGAATGAACTTGGATTGTATGCATTTTTCCTTACTACCTGCAATTCCAGCCTCCTTTCATGCCTGAATCATTAATTTTGCATATCATAAAGTTTAGAAATCTACATGAAGCTAAGGGTGTTGAGCATTAATTCATGAAATAGTCTGGAAAGACTAGAAAAAAGAATATCTTGTCCTGATCAAATTACAATCCAACCAGTTCATAAATCTACTATAGCCTGGCAGAACTCATCAATGAATTCAAATTTACAATCCAAATTGCTAACTCAGTCTACCAGAAATCTGGAGTTTATTTTGAGTTCCTTATTTCTGGTTATTTTTTTAGCCTCCTTCAATGTAAACATTTACTTAAAACAGTCAAATGTATAGAAATCTAGAAAGATGGTTACAATGATAATGTAGTTTTTAGATCTCCATGTTTACGTAAAGACAGCAGACTGCAGGTAGAATAGCAAACCTAAAAACCTAGCATTGACATCAAAAAGTAGGCAAAAATGAATCATCACAAAACCCAAAACTTCTATAGATGAGACATCTGGTTCCCCCCTCACTCTAGTTTAATTCTGGGAAAAGCTTGGGAAGTGCATGCAATATGAGCTATGGTTTCCCGGATGTGATACAGCTACTGTGTGCCAATGAAACATGTGACTGGGAGCTAATCTCGGGACAACAGTGCTCCCAGCATCCATGTTGGGACAGCAAGAGGACAGAAGGACAGTCTCAGGAGCACTGATTCATATCCGGTTCAGTTTTTGCCTCTCTCAAAAGACTTGCACCTTACCTACCAAAAGTTCTAAATCTCTTATAGCTGACTTTGGAAATAGACATCTTTAAAAATCTGTCTCTGCTGACACTGAACATGATTCATCAGTCTATATAAGGACATGTTGTTGTCTTCATGTGAATATTTTGACTTACAGCTTGACAGCCCATGCATTGGGGTACCATTTCAGTATTATCACCTTTGCTTGTACAGAACAGGGAACTTGTCCAGAATGAGGATATGCCATTGAGCAGTTAACAAGGTCTTTCTAAAAACTCACACCTGAAAGCATACTATGAACAGAAAAGTGGGACAGGGGAAAGGACAGTCTCGTGTGACCAAGGAAACCAGAGACCAACCTTTACCCTACAAGATGACTGCCTTTGTCATACTTCAGAGAATGAACAAATGCTTTCCAATAGCCTTGATGCTAGATAATACGAATTCTGGAATTCAAATGAGAGTACAGAGATGAAAGGAAATGGAAGTTAGACTAGCTCAAATTCCTCAGTAAAGTATAATCCTCTGCATTTATTTAACCTGGCAACCTGGCACACTGAAATCTTATTATCTTTTTTTTTTTTTTAAGTGGTAGAAGAGGTTTTATTTTTGACTTCACAGTAATGGAAAGTTATGTTCTTTTTTACCTGAGTTTCTGAACTTAAGATTTGGTAACTTTTATTCTTTGAAAGAGAGATTATCTGTTTTTACTTGTTACAATCATTCCACTCCCACATTTTTGCCTAAGACACATCTGAGAAGTGCAGTGCTGCTCCATATTTTTTGATGGCACACACTGGTTCAAGAGTGCTGTCCAGAGGGATGAGAGGGCACTGGGCAAGCTGAAACCGTTTTTTTTTTTTTTCCCATATTGCCAGTTATCAATGGATGAAAGCTTCAAGAAGGGTAGATAATGTAAAGAATTTGCTTTGTTTTTTAAAGCTATGCTATTTCTGTAATAGTAGGATAATAATTGTGGTTTGGGGTACAAATATCTGCTGATCTAAACACACTATGTATTATCTTTGGACTTTGTATTTAGCTATTTGAATTAAAGGCCTATCAGTGTCTCTTTAATTCTTTACTCAAAAAAAAAAAAAAGAGAAAAAAAAAACCTAACAAGACTGTCTAGTAAACTGATCCCCTTGCCTAGTCTCATTTTTCTTTTTTCATAGCATTTGTCACCTTTTAAAAGAAGTATAGTTTGCATCAATTTTAGCTTTATTGTTTATCATTTATACTCTACTTCTCTACTAGAATGAAAACATCATATGGGTTCTATTTGTCTCTTTTGGGTTTTTTTTTTTTTTTTTTTTTGTCTGTTGTGTTCTCTGATATATTTTAAGACAATAAAACAATATCAGGCATATAATAGGCACTCAATGAATAATTTTCCAATTGTGAAAGCATTTATGATACAAACATTATAAAGGTATTTCCTTTTGTTCCACGGAGATTACTTGTTTTTGCTTATAAACAAGCCACTAAATTTCAAAGTTTACCTAATCTAACTTCTTCAGATTTCCTCTAAATCATGCTAACTTATTTAGAATGCATGTAATTAACATGGTTCATATACCAGATAAATTATGCTTCTGGGACTGCTTAACTTCTCCTTTCTTAGGGTGAACTTATTTTTGATAATTTTCTAGGTTTGTGTTTTAAATTTCTAGGTAATACTCATCCATGATTTTTTTTTATTTACATATTCTGTTACATGTGAAAAAATTTAAGTGTTCCTGTGTGTGTTTGTGTGTGTCTGTGTGAGTGCATGTGCAAGGGTTTGACAGCATACCCTTTGACAAGTTCCTTACTGGAAGAAATACTAAGTACTGATTTGTTTTATATTAAGCACATGAACACTACATCATTTTGCTTTGTCTTTCTTATCCACTTTGAAGACTGTGAACAGCAGTGTTAAGATTGAATTGTTCTACCATCTCATCTAATTTTAATCTAACTGCTCTAGGTTTTAATTTTATCAGTTCCTTTTTTCAAACAAGACTTTACCTTCTAAATTGTTTCAGTAATGTTTGGATTTCCATCGGGTCCTGAGACACAGTCCACTGCAGTTCTCTGACTCCAGCAACTAGATTAGATGCCTTATTACTTTCCTCTGTGCCTTTCTGTGGTGATTTGTTACTATTGCCTGATCCGCATCCCTAAGCTGTGCCGCAGTCTATGAGAAAGAATCTCGATGACCTGCCTCAAACAGGAGGTGGACTGTTCCTCTGGGCCCCCAGAATTATACTACTTGAGTCCCAAATCTCCAGAAACTTTCATGAACACATGAATAACCACGGATTTTAAACCAACAACATATAGTTAATTTAAAAAGCAGCCAATTTTGTCAGTTTAGAAATGTAAAGTAGCAGCGTGTCCTGATGTATCACCAAGAAAGATATTTCTTTCTTTTTATCTCCTGAAATTGCTAAATAATATATTTTATACTGCAGGAAAGAAGCAAAAGTCCTCTGTGCATATCTTTCAGGTGACTGTTTTGTAGCATTTGCAAACAGTTCTTTACTTGCTCAGTTAGGATGCCTGCCATTCTAGGGTAGGCATTCCTGCCCTTGCTCTGGTCACCTGGTATGAAGAAATTGAGTTTGGCTTCAGAAGACAATTTACAGAAGACAGAGAGATGTCGTAATTTGGGCTAATATCAGAGAATATTATCAACTGTGGGGCTTAAACAAAAAACATTTATTTCTCCAGTTCTAAGGGCAGGAGAGTCCAAGACCAAGTTGGCTATAGATCCATTGTCTCAAGAGAGAACCTTTCCTAATTTGCACACAATCATCTTCTCATTGTATCCTCACACAGCCGAGAGCAGAAAGGCAATTCTAACTCACTCTTGTCTCTTCTTACAAGGGCACTAATCTCATTCATGGTTGCACCACCCTCATAAATAATTACCTCCCAAGGGCCATTCCTTCTAATAAGATCTCACTAGGATTAGGATATGAATTTTGGAGAACACATTCATTTCATAACAAGGAGTTTCATTTTGCCATTTTTAAGAAAGAGGTAGAATCAAAATACTATTTTTAAACAATCTTTTCTTCCTGAACTTCATTTTTTAGTAAAAATTAAAAGCTGTCACTTGCTAAGCAATGATATCTTCCAGCAAAAAAAAAAGAAAAAAGAAAAAAAATTACTGAGTTAGTCAAGGAAATGCAACAAAAATCTAAATCTTTGAATGCAAATTAGTACTAACAAGAACTCCAAGCAACAAAAATCTAAGACTAAGTCATGTCATGGCATTCATTTATACAATGTACAGTCACTGAGTGCTTAACATGTGGCCAGGTGCCAGATGATTCATAAAACAGTCTGTCTTGGCCCTCATATCTCTCTTAGTAGAGGAAATGTTGTGTCATCTATTTTTTTTTTAGATTTATTTATTTTTGCATACAATCTGGGGTGCAGGCCAGAGGTATGGGGCAGTGAGAGAGTTCACCAGAGACAGAGAGAGGAGCATAACAGGCAGATCAACTGAAGTACACTGCTGAGGGGAGCAGCAGGTGAGGCAGAAGTCTGCCTTGCCATGGGAATCTCCCATCCAGGCAATGAACTCATGCCACAGATGCCAACCACTCCACAGCACTGTGCTTACCCCCTTGCACCACCAGGGAGGCCTTTGCCATCTATTTCTTAGCCAATGGCCACTCCACTGGTGAATTGCACAGATATGCACCCCAAAATAGTCCTGAACACCAAAAAAACTTATTTGATCACCAGTTACTTGACACTGTACTGTACCTTTGAAGGTACCAAAATAAGTTTTCTATGGTCATTGCCCATGAATATGGCATAACATAAGACAACTAGCAAGGCAGAATGGGTATCAGGTCTCTTGACTGAACCCAAAAGTAGTGAATAGACTGTTTAACACAAAGCAAAACTAAGATGAAGTCAAAGAAGTATGATTTTATAAACTGAAGAACTTTCTCATTTTTTTCCTATGAATAATTCTGAAGAAAAATCAGATGCTACAGAACAAGGTAGGAAATGTCAGGTTGATATGTGACAGCTTGAAAAAGCTCTCAATGTTTCCTTCACAATCAGTCATTGAAAACATGAAAGAGCATAAAACCATCTTTTAAAGTAGCAATAATTTAAATGAAATTGATCACTTAAAGAAAACATAGTATTACTGAGCCTAAATGGCCATTCAGACTTTAAATACTTTAAATAATCCCTATTTTGTAAGTTCCACTGTGATGAATGTCTGATTCATGGTCAGATATTATACTTTCTGAAAGGGACTTATGAGGATCTAGTGACTTGTCTAGAAAGGTGGCTTCATCCGTTTCCCTGGACGGCTAATGGTTTTAATATTGCACACACACAAAAAGCTGCATCCTTTTAACAAAAGGAAACCTTGAAAACTAAAAATCAGAATTTTAGAATCAGCTTCAGTGACATGGAAAGCCTTCAAATCACAATGACATCTCCCTCATTAGCTGTCAGAATATCACCAAATGTTACTTGAGAATTTTTCTCCTTTCAAAAAGGATGTTGAAACATAGCATCATTACAAAGGCTTAATAAAATTAGACTTTTATGAAAGTTTAGATTATGAAAGAGTCAGAATTTCTTTCACCCCCCTTAAAGGAAAAAGCTCATTTGAGAAGCTGGTTTGCTTTGATTTTTATTGAGGTCTGTACAGAGTATATGTGGAGAGAAAGGAATGAATGGAAGGAGAGAGAGAAAGAGAGAGGGAGGGAGGGAAGGAGGGAGGAAGGGAGGAGGGACAAAGGAAAGAGGGAGGACGAGAGGAGGAGGAGAATGGACAATGTTATGTAGCGTCATTCCCTGTCTGAAGGAAACAGGGAAACAATAGGTCAAAAGGATTAAGTATTAGGCAATTCCTAATCTATCTTCCAAAAATAAAAATGTATCCCACGATCTAAGAACAACAGGAAGTAAGATTTGAATGAAAAATGATATACAGTCAAGATTTATATATACAATAATTGTATATATAATATTTCTTAATAGACTGGAATATCCACTTAGAGTTCACAATGAAGGAAGGGTTTGGAGTCTGTTTCTTGCTAGTCAGGGATGTGTAAATATCTATAAACACCTCAGGACATTGGCTTTGTTGATAGGAAGTGTCAGTTTCAATCCACTAAAACAGCCTGGGGTTGGTAGTAATTGACTAGAGTAGCAGGGAAGGCCATCCGTGAGAAAATCAGAAATAATCTTAATGTGAGGCTAAGTTTTTAACATTCGGGAATTGAAGACTAAGGTCATGGTTAAAAATGAAGATGTGCTTGTAGAGTAGCAAACTTTCCTTGTGGAGTACAAGAAACCTTCCTTGCTGTGTCACCAACTGAAACTGGGCTAATCAAAATACACAATAGCTTTTGCTCAAGTGCACCTTAAAGAACACATTGGTTTGTTAGGAAAAATCTATTATTATTATTATTTATTTTCAAAAAAACAGCTCTTATTCTTTTATACAATCAAGATTCATCTAGACAAAACAAAAACCTGCTTTCTTTCATCTTTATTTTTTCTTGCATCTTTGCTCTCCATCTGGAATATTTTTTCTTTGGAAGGAAGTCTTTGGGATCATAGGCTTTTCCAGTCTTTGAAGTTATTAGTCCTTTCAAAACTCTTATATGTGAATGATAGACATTACAATTTTTAGCGATATTCTAAATTAATCTTCTAGATGCCTTAATGTGTTTGGCATAAAAACAAAGCAACTGACAAAACTAAACAAGCAAACCTAAACGGTCCCTAGAATCTGACTATAGAATTGAGAGTACCAGAGGGAAGGTTGTGGTGGAGAACAAGGAGGGATCCAATGGACTCTGGTGGGTGATCATGGTGTTTTAGTGGTTCATATATCTGAAGAGGTGGTTCTTATTCCCCTAAATCACATGCAGTGTTGTAAACCCACTTTTCCTCAATAAAAATTACAAAACAAACTGTTTAGTATAGGCCACATTGAGATGACCAAACAAATAGTTGTGCTATTTTTAGTTATCTTACAAAAACAAAATCACAATACTAAAATTTATGAGCAATTGATTATGTGAATATTGAAAATATTGTTCACATATCATTGCTTTCACCAAAGTGAGCTCTAACCTTTAGGGAAGGTGTTCTTTATATTGTTGCGTATTATTATTTTTTAAGCTAGCATAATTGTGTAACAAAGATATCCCAGATATTTCACAACAGAAATACTGACAAATCCCAAAATTAAGCTCTGTGTGCACCAGATAAAATGCTTAAATAAGCACATCTTTAAGCTAAACTTAAATTAATGTGGATCCTTTCATAATAATTACTAGATAATGCAGACATTTATTCCATCCAAATTCCAGTGTGAAAGAATTAACCTAAATTAGTGTCAGTTAAGCAAACAAATGTTCATTGGATAAATTATCTTATCAGACAGTAAATGAGGCAGCAATGAGCCTTGCCCTGCCTTGGGATATTCATAATCATTTCCTGACATGTGATTGGACTTTATCCAGAAAGTGAGTTTCAAGAGAACAAGCTCCATGTCAATTTAGTAAGGAAAACATAATCTGTTGAGAAGAGGGAAAAGAGTAGAAGGTATCCTAGAAAAATATGACTACTATGCAATCTAATGTATGCCTATTTATTTTAAGTTGGCAACCATTGTACATTACCTTGGAGAAAATTAAGGAAACGACTCCATCTTTATTTTCTAATTATTCTTCATAGCCTACTTACTTCCCTTGCTCAAGATATTATCATAAACATTTTGGATATTATCATAACATTTTGGTTCTACTGAGATTTGGAGTTACACCTCCACAAAATCCCCCCTTTTTAAAAAAAAATTGTGAGTCATTTAGTTATTCAATAAATATTTTCGGAGCAGATACCATGTGCCATGTGGCCATAAACACGTAGGAGTAGAAATCCACTGATTAAGAAGTTAGACCCAAACCTCATATGAAAAGCTCTGCCTCTCTCGCGCACTCTCTCTCTGCCCCCTTCCCCCTTCTGAAGTTGCACTGATTTATGTCATTGTTTTTGTATTACAAGTACTGCAGTTCTCAGGTGATAGTATCACACCGCACCCATCACCAAGACACCCATAATAGTCTACCAGCTTACACCATCAACAGTCGTAAATAAATAAATAAATCTTTTTTAATCTATGTAACATTGTGAGAAAAGATACCATAAAATCCTGGAAAGTCATAATCAACATTTCAGAGGATGAAAACATGCTATAAAGAACATGTAAGTGTATTGTTGGGTTTAAAGCTATAACCTTCCTATTTGCCCTTTTACTAAAAAAAAATTACCTATGTTCTTATTTTGTTTGCCCTCATATTTTACTTTCTTTTGGATGAATTGAGTATATTTTATGGTTCCATTTTATTCCCATTGTTGACTGATTTGCTATAAATCATTTTGATGTTATTTTAATGGTTAATTACTTTATTGTTTACAGCATGCTCATTCACTTTATCAAAGTCAACCTTCAAGTGAAATACCACTTCATATACAGTGTAAGTAACTTACAAATATATACTTCTTTCTGAGACTGTATGATATTATTGTCAGACATTTTATTCTGCCTTATAACCCTCGCAACATACTATTATTTTACCTTAAACAATTAAAATTACAAAAGATTTAAATAATAAGAAAAGATTAATTATGGCCATAATAGTTACTGTTTTTGCTGCTCTTTGCTCCTTTGTATATATTCATATTTCCATCTGGTATAATTTTTCTTCTGTGAATGACTCCTTTAACATTTCTTACAGACATTTCTGCTGCTGATGAATTCTTTCAACATGTATTATATCTGAGTAGTTCCAGAGTGCAATTATGTGGAATTCTAGGCTTGCAGGATTTTAAAAACACATTAACTATATTTTCTCTCTTCTATCCCCACCCTCTTTCTTCTTCTCTTGTCTCTCCTCTCCCCAAATAGAAATTTGCTGTCACATATTTTTTCCCAATGTATTTAATATGTGTTTTTTTCTTACTTTTTATGTTTTTTTGTTGTATCACTGATCTTAAGTAATTTAATAATGATGTACCTTTCTTATGCTTGGGGTTCATAGAAATTTTTGGATCTAAGCATTTATAGCTTTCATTGAGTTTGGAAAATAAACAGTCTTTATTTTTTAAAATGTATCCTCTATCCTCTCCCCTTCTTTCAGGACTCCTATCATTAGGGAATTAGGATTTGAACATATAATTTTTCATAGGACACAATTCTATCCATTTCACACAGTTACATTCCATTGTATTTACTTCCAAATTATCTAGAAATGATATATTAATATGATTTTATTTGCATAAAATTTCACAAGTTCACAAAAAAATTAAAAATTGAGAAAAGCAAATTTAATTTTCACTATAATAAAGCCATGTGAGCCAATAACTTATTATATCCACTCATTCTTCTGTAAGTATTTTATAGGCTTTACAATATATTACAGCATTTTGCGTTCCACTCCTCTAGCCTCTTCAGTCACATTCTGGTCCTGCTCTGGAGTAGTTATATGTTTTCCTTTTTAATTGTCTATTGACTTTTCTTTCTATGTGAACCTTTCTTTATTATCTGTCTTTATTTTCCAACCTACTATACAGGTAATGTTTGAAAAGCATGTGTACCTTTCGTAAAAGGAAATGAATTCCATCAGCAAGTGTATGCCTTTTCTAAATCGAGTTGAACTCTATCATCAAGTGTTAAGAGTATTTGTTCTATTGTCTATAAAAAAGATTCTGAATATGGTATCATGTTTTAGTCTTTTTTGATTGCAAACAAAGGAAGTCAGGTTAATTCAAATAACTGCATAGTCACTGAATATTCCCAATCATGTGTCTGTAAGTGTATGAGGCCTCAGTATAACCTGAACTAGAATGTAGTAGTATCTGACTTTGGATAGCTTTCTGTGGAGGAGGAGAGCCACCGAGGACTGATTTTCATAAAGATTTATAACAGGTTAAGGATGAAGTTGTTCTCTTACTTTTAATAGTGTCTTCTAGTTTTCATTGTATTGGTCCTTCACCTCCTTTGTTAAATTTATTCCTAGGTATTTTTTTTTTTGATGTGATTGTAAATGGGACTGTTTGTTGACTTCTCTTCATGTTCATTTGCATGTAGGAAGGCAACTGATTTTTGTATATTGATTTTGTAACCTGCTACTTTGCTGATCTGATTTATTGTCTCAATTAGCTTTTTAGTGGACTCTTGAGGGTTTGTTGTGTATATTACCATGTCATCTGCAACTAATGATAGCTTTACTTCTTTTTTTCTTAATATGGATAACTTTTATATCACTCTATTGCCTAATTGCTCTAACTAGGACTTCCAATAATTGAATAGTTGTGGTGAAAATGGACATCCTTATCTTGAACCAGATGTACCAGAGGAAAGGGTTTTTCAGTTTTTCACCACTGAGGATTGTGTTAACTGTGGATTTGCCTTTATTGTGTTGGGGTATATTCCATCTATCTCCATTTTTTTTTAGGGCTGTTATCATAAATGGATGTTGCATCTTAGCAAGTAATTTATCTGTATCTTTTGATATGATTATATATTCTTTATCATTTCTTTTATTGGTGTGGTAAATTATGTTGATTGATTTTCAGACATTGAAACAGTCTTGTGTCCTTTGTATAAATTCAACTTAGTCATGGTGTGTATGTATTTTAATGCATTGTTGAATTTGGTTTGATAAGACTTTATTGAGGATTGTTGCATCTATGTTCATTCAGGAAATTGTTCTGTAGGTTTCTTGTGGCATCTTTGTCTAGTTTTGGTATCAGGATAATGTTGGACTCATAAAATGTGTTTGGAACGATTTCCTGATTCTTAATTTTTTGGTAGAGTTTGAGAAGGATAGGTATTAGCTCATCTTTGAAGGTTTGGAAGAACTTGCAAGTGACATCATCTGGGATGGTTTGTTTTATGGGAAGTGGGAAGCTTTTGGCTACTGTTTCAATTTCTTTGCTTGTAATTGATATGTTCATATTCCCTACTTTTTCCTGATTCAATCTTGGATGGTTGTATATTTCTAAGAATCTGTCCATCTATTCTAGTTCACTCAACTTACTAGCATATAAATGTTTAGTTTCAGAAATGTTAAAGAATTTAAGTTACCTATTTGATATCTTTGAGAAGAGTTCCAATTATTCATCTGTAATTTGTAAAAATAAAGGTATTACAAGAATGGCCTGAGGTGGGAGCACAAATTTGAAAGTCACCACAATATAGATGGTATTTAGCATCTATAATATGATAAATATGACCACCTCTTCAGAAATTCTAGAATCAAAACTGAAGATAGTCCAAGGTCAACCTTTGTAGAACTCCCAATATTTAGAAATTTCTTACAGCGGGAAACAGCTATTAAGGAAACTGGGGAAGAGCACTTCAGAGTACAGAAGAAAACACTTAACAAGAGAGTGGAAGACAAAATGGAGATATTTATAGGTAAACAGTTGAGAGATCCATTGCATTTTGGCTATCTTTTAGCAAGAACTATGCCTTTGGAAAAGTATGGGGAGAATTCCAAATGGGGTGACTTAAAGAGGGAAAGGTAGATAAGAAGCAGTATAACAGTTATGAGCTTCTAAGTTATACAAACAGAAAAACAGAGTAGAGTTAGAAAAAGATGTGAAATAAAGGGAAGTTTTGCTTATGTTGTTTTTAAAAAATATGAATAATTGGAACTCTTCTCAAAGTTATTGGGGAAGATCTTGTAGGTGAAATAGATGGCATGTGATGGTGGAGAAGGGATACCTAGAGAATGAATTAGAGAATAGGAGGTTTTGGCATTTCACCTTGTGCCTTCAGTTTTGCTGTAAAGAAGGGGAGAAGACCAAGTGGTTTGGATAGATGGAAACTTGGTAAAAAGAAGGTGAGATTGGCATGGAAAGAATGAAAACCAAAGACTTTTGTAATTCTTTTTAGCAAATATGATATGATCTCACTAATGATAAAATATTTAAAAAAATAAACTATACTTCTTGTATCTTAGCTATAAATGCATTTTATATTTTCTATAAAAATAAAGTATAAAAAACAACCATATAATTAAATGTCCAGTAAATCTGGCAATGGGAATTTCCCCTTTTACATTTTGTTTTATAAAATAATTAACAGTTCTTGTATAAGAATGCTCAAATAGTAATCCTGACTTAAACTTTAAGGATAGTTTTAAAAGCCAAATTAATGTGAATGGCTGAGAGTATATCTGATGAAATATGCTGCTAAGAAACCATCAAAAGTTGGAAGGATTATGGCTCTACTATAAACCTAGCTTTATTCCATCTGTAGAAATCTAGTAATATATAAAATAAAATATAACAACCCCAATAAAGAATGCTCTTTTCCTCTCGCACAATACTAACATTTGCAGAGGATTTTTGTTTGTTTCTTTTTTCCTGCTTAGTAAAATATGTTGGCAAGAAACTGTTATATATTTGTTTTTCATGACAAGCCAGAAGAAAGTAACTATTTCCTGGATTGCTTGCTTTAGTGATTTATTTTCTCCTTTTTACCCTTAGATTTCAACTAAAAAACTCTAAAATCAAGTTTAATTAATTCCAGAAACAAGTGACATTCAAAGTAGATGTTGTGATTAGAAAGTTTCTCTCCCTTCCTAGTTCTTTCCCATCCTTCCTTATTTGCTTTCCTTTAACTTTTCCTTCATTACTTTTGTTGACTAGCTGCCTGAAGATTTGATTATAAAAAACATTGATTTCACAATATCTTTAAAGAAAACACATTATTACAATAGTGGCTACCTATAAAAAATGAGCCCTGATATGTTCCAAGGTCACTTTTACTTGTCTGACTCAACTTCACTGTAAAATATTCAATAATCACATAAATCAGCTGGGAAACAAGAAAAGAAAAAGGAGAAGACTTGTCAGTATCATGTATAAACCATCCATCCCAGGCATCTGCATTACCATCCACTTTTATCTACTGTCTGCATTTGTTCAGAATGCCCAAACTCTAGCCTTTGGGAGTTTTGCTTGGAAAGACACATGGATCAGGAATCCTAATTACAGATTCAAAGGAAGTGATAATAGCAAAAAATGTGAGTACAGTTTTCAGGAAAAGAAGCAAATGAGACTCATTCTAGATCTACTTGCTTGGGACTTTTGGATAGTTTTTTAAAATAACTGACTATAAAATGAAACTAATATTTTTCCATCTCCTTTAATTAGTATCAAGTAACAACAAAAGGAATTTCAAAATATTATCTGATCTGTCCCCTATTATAAATATATTCATTAAATTACATGTTCTTATGAAAATGCCAAGTATATTCTTAAATTATGTTATCAATATTAAACATTTTCAGAAATGATAATCATGCAGTCTCCTTTCCTTTGCTGGCCCAGAGCTGTTTCCCCACCTTTGTATTTAGTAAAGCATTACATGTTGCAACTTAAATAGACTGCTCTTGTTCTATTTTTAATAAAGATTATCATCCTTTAAAAGTGTGGCCCATTTTACAAAATCACATTAGGACAATTTCAAAACCCTACCAGATTAGCAGAGTCAACAGATTTCTACAGAGGAGCAGAGGATGTTTTTCTAATGTTTTTCTCAGCTCATATAAGAAATGCACCTTAATTGGATTTTCAATAACTGTCAACATTGGTAAAAGAAGAAATTACAACAATCTGATAGTCTGATAAGTATTTCAGAAATTTAATAATCCTGAACTTTAACAATCTTGTCAATGTACAACTGGGTTTGGGAATTAAATATTGGGATAAATCATTCTTTGAATAAAGCTAAGTCTTCAGGAAGGAAGGGATTCTTGAAACAGATTTTGAAGAATGAGAGAAGCTTTTGAGAAGCTCAAAAGGCAGAAATCATCAATGTCTTCCAAAGGAGGGAGCTAAGATGTTGTCCCTTAATATGAATGTCCCTTTAAGAGCCATTATTATGTTTTGCTCCTGTTCCTGAATTATTATTATAGCCTTGCTCTCTTGTTTCCATTTCATTTTCCTTGTTCTCAATGGCAGTTAGTCTGTTTTCTCACTTATATTTATCAGTATCTAAAACCAAGAAAATTGTACAATTGCACATTGATATGAGGTGTGAGGGGGGCATGATGGAATGCAACTATTTGCCACCAAAGGCAACTCATGTCATATTGGCACTTATAAAAGACAAGACTAAAAGTGATCTAGATCTTTAGTAAATTTGGTCATGAAGGTAAGAAGGTAAGCATTTTTCCTATCATCACACACCTCATCTCAAATGCTATCTTTCTGGTAAGATGGCATTTTTATCAGCAGAGACAAATAGGACTAAATAGATGGTTTGAGCAGGAAGGAAAATAACTTTAAATGTTGAATAATTACTATAATTAATTCTATATGCAATAAGAAAGTCTATGCCCTCCCCCTCCCCAGGATTGGGATGTATGTGCTCACAGGCAAAATGTAGCCTAAGCCGTTGTTATTGCAGTGTCTCTTTCAAGAACACAAACAAATCATTTCCTTTTCTGTAGTTAAACACAAAAGCAGCAATTTCTTTCTCACTCTAAACAAAGTATTTCTCATGCAACTTTCCAGGAGAGAGTTTTGGAAATGACAAGTGAAATCTAAGCCCACAGCATATGGTGATGGATTGTCAACAAGCTGACTTTTGAACCATTTGTCATATTGTAAATGAAATGACTGCTCGACTGACTCTGAGATGGAAACCAGCTGTGTAATGATTGGTTACTCATTGCATTTTTAATTATGGCTTGTTATCCATAACAGAGGATTAAAATTGTTATAAATGTTTGGTAATGAAGTAAAAAAAAGACAGGAATTTTTTTCTTGGAAGAATTTTTGTCATCAGAGTGGAAAAAAGACCCATATGATAATGTTCTTCAGATATAGTCTATTAAAGTATCAACAGTGTGAATGTGATCTGTGTTCACACTAAACATTTAATTTATAGGATTATTTTCTTCATTTCCAACGTATCTCAACAGAAAATACTCAAATTGTCTAAGCTGTTTAACTGAGGAAGTAAAATTAGGCTTCTGTGAAAAGGAAGCAATTAAACAGAAATTTTAACAACCTGATATGTGTATTAAAGGCAGTGATAAATTGTATTGTAGATGTTTTTGCATTGCAGCCAAGATCTATTTTTATTTCATTTATAGGATTCTCATATAGCAATTTGATAGCTCCAAACAAATAGCCAGTAGATACTTTTGGAAGGCTTTTTCCCCTTCTTTTATTTTTCAAATTATGAACTGACTTAAGGAAACATTTAAAAGGAACTAAATTAAAGTTTAAGAAATCTGAATATACCTCCTGGCTTCTCTCTGATTTTGCTGAGGATCATACAGAAAAATCTTTCCATTTGCATTTAGATGTGACTCCTCAGAGAAATCTAGGTATACCCTATCCTAGTTTGGAGAAATCACTTGGGTCTTTAGGTCTGACTTATTGCATATGGAGTAAAAAAGTCCTTTCCTGAGTGGAAATATCGCTAAAGTTAAATTCTCGATGCTTTGTTATTTGTATAGAAGTGTCTTTATATTTGCATTACTGCAGACTTTCTTGGCAAACCTTCTTTAATTTGAAATGTCCATAAGTTTTCCTCCCATTTTTCATGTAGTCTATGCGACATCAAATGTGGACATGTATACAAGGGTGGCTAAAGGCTACATTGGCTGTAACAAAGCTTGATGTTTTCTCAATTTTTCATTTTGTTTCAATGAATCATAGAAACATTGGCCCCAAAGGATATTAATAATGACATAGTTCACTTACTAATATTATAAATGAGAAGATACACTCAAGGTTTGATTGGCTTATCCAAGGAGATTCATAAATGTGGTGAGAAGCTGACATATTAGTTGAGAACAAATTCAGATGGTTTATCACTATCCTACAGCATCATTCTTCTGACAGAGTTCTTTGCTAATAGAGAATCTCTTGGTTCTAACCTGATCCAGCCAAATTATTTTACTGAACCTTTCATATCCTGCAAAAGTTTTGATACATGAATATTTGGACATATCTTCCTGCAAAGTTTAATTTCATGATAAGATGATGGCCACTTAAAGTCAGCCCAAAGGGAACTGAAGCAATGGCTCTCATTATAATTCTCAGAACGTTACCTATAAAGCCACTGGTTCAAATAGGAATCCATAAATAACCAGAACACCGTGTCATGACTTTGAGGAGTGAGACATTCACTTACATCACAATCAGCTCTTGTCACAAAGAATAAAATCTAAACCTACAGACATATGAAGGGTGGTCTTTGATGTAGGCCAAATGTTAAATTGTCATTGATGGACTGGATCTTCAATTCCACCAGATTTTAGTAACTTGGTTCAACACTAGGTATTATTCAACAGACATGGCCAAGTTCCAGCAAAATATTATACATTTTAATACTCTAATATTTCTAGAGGATTATTAGAACTAAAACTAGTCATTCTGGATGACATTTTGTCCAGAAGTAAATCTTAACATTCAATATACTCCTCAGAGAGTATAAAATAATAGTAATAAGCTTATGTTCTTTAATATTTGAGTGTGTGTAATAATTTTATTATATCATGGCACTCTGGCTTCCAGTTTGTCCGTTTATGAAAAGTTATAGACCTAGAAGCAATGTTGTTTTACCACTCTTTCCTTGTGAGGGTATTTAATTTTCATTTAATATCTTACACTTTAAATCATGGCCAATGATACTTATGTCTATTATTAAATAAACAAATTTTTACTTCTGATTTGATTTTGAAAGTGCCATGCTTGTTTCTGTTTCTAAGATGAGTGATCAAATAATTCAATCAAACTAATATGAATTCTCTCATTACTCGGTATCAACCATGGAAATCATTAGAATTTTGATAATTAATAATAAGTTTTTTCTGTGTAATATATAAGATCTGGGTACATAATTTGAGTTTTATATAGGGCATTCATAAGGATTTTTTGAATCACTTTAAATGGCTCATGTCAGTTTAAACCTTAGGCTATTTTCGTCATCATTTAATATTAATTACTCTAATTTAGAAACTTAGTGCTTCCAGATATGATGAAAGACACCTTGCATTAGAAGACATAAAAAGTAACTATTAAAATATAAGTATAAAAGTAATACAATACCAGAGAAGAAAAGTCAAATATTAAGCACAGAATAAGGAACAAAATATAGACAAAAAAAAATTTACTGTTTAGTTTTTACTTTTACTGTAGGCAAGGTGAAAGAGTATGCGGAGCAATTTCTCATTTAGGGCTCTCCCATCAGTATCCTCAGAAATTTACACAATTGGACACATTTCTAAGCAACTATAGACTTGATGTAACTGCCAATGCACATTAGTTTAGATGAAATCCAAAGTGGAAATATCCCGGGTCAAATTTTTCTCCTGAACAAGAAGTCTGGAACCTAAAAGATATGACTTGGGATTAAGCTACAGCCAGAGGTAGTGTTGTCATCCCTATCACCATGAATTGGCCTCGCCCCAAGGCTTAGCTGCCAATGTCTGGAAAGAAAAAGGATGTAGAATCAAAGCCAGTAAAGCCAGTTATTGATTTCAGGCATATTTCTGTTAAAGAAGACTTATCATTCAAAGACTAGGTTGGTTTCATCTAATGTCCACATTTCAACATTGTATGAAACTCTGGGTAAGCTTCATTTGCATATACGTTCCAAGACAGCTATGTGCTAGAGTAAAGACTTCTTTGAAAGTCATATAATTTTGAAACATCCATTAAAGTCACCGTGTAGTGTGAAATAATAAAAATCAATCCTCCCTTATCTTACAATATTCACAAAAATCAAGTCAAAATGGATTAAAGATTTAAACATGACCAGTGCAACCATAAAGCTCCTAGAAGAAAACATGGAAAAACATTCCTTTACATTCACCTTGGCAAGGATATGTTTGAATTGACACTACAAAAATAGGCAACATAAGCAAAATGAACAAGTAGGGCTACATCAAGCTAAAAATTTTCTGCATAGTGAAGGAAACAAAATGAAAAGACAATTTATGGAGTGGGAGAAAAAAATTGGTAACCCTATATTTAATAAGGGATTAATATCCAAAACATACAAAAAACTCATACAACTCAATAGAAAAAAAATAAGCTAATTTAAAAATGGGCAAAGAGAGCAGCTGACCTACCCATCTGTGACTATGCAGATGACTCTCTTTTTCTCCTTTTCCTAGTAAATCTATCCTTTTTAAAATGTAAAAAAATAAAATAAAAAATAAAAATGGGCAAAGAACCTGAATAGACATATTTCCAAAGAAGACATATAAATGGTCAAGTGTGCAAAGAGCTGTTCAACATCAGTTGCCAGAGAAATACAAATCAAAACCACAATGAGCTATCACCTCACATCTGTTACAACACAAAGTCAAAAGATAAGTTTTAAAGAGGATGTAGAGAACAGAGGATCCCTGTGCACTGTTTTTGGGGGTGTAAATTGATAGAATCATTATGGAAAACAGTATGAAGCTTCTTAAAAAAGTGAAAAATAGAACTACTATATGATCCAGCGATTCACTTCTGCCCTAATCCCACTTTATAAACAAGGGAAATGAGATCAGGATCTTGAAGCGATATCTGCACTCCTATGTTCATTGAAGCACTATTCATAACAGCCTGAAAATGGAAAAAACCTAAGTGTCCATCAACAGATAAATGGATCAAGAAAATTAGTCTTAAGAAAGACAATAATCTGGGCCTCCGTGGTGACACAAGGGGTTAAGTCGCAGCACTATGAAGCTGTCTGCAGCTACTGCAGCACTAGTTCTGTCCCTGCCAGGGAGCTTCCCAAATGGCACAGCAGACCTCGCCTGCCTTGCCTGCTATTCCCCTCAGCAGTGTATTTCAGTCAATTTGCCTTTTCAATCCTCTTACCCCCTCACATCTCTGGCCTACACCCCAGCTCTTGTATGCATAAACAAATCTTTAAGAAAAGAAAATAATAACCATTTTTAAAAAAGACAATAATCCTGCCACTTGCAACAACTTAGATGAAACTGGAAGACATTGTGTTAAGTGAATTAAGTCAGATACAGAAAAAGTATCACATGATCTCACTTGTATGTAGAATCTAACGTAAAGTCAAAGTCCTAGTACTAGAGAGAATAGTGGCTACCAGAGACTGGGGCTGGGGGAAATAGGGAAATACAGATATTTCTAACAGAATGTTGCAGATGTCATGGGATTACTTCTGATATTAATATTCAAAACATTGTATGTTCTATCTTGCTTATTCTCTCTCCCTCTGCAACTCGCTTTGAAGGAATCCAGTAAACTGTTAGGGACTGTCCCAAAGAGAGGCAAGGAGCTGAGGAAACCTCCAGAAACACCCAATGAACAACTAAGGTTTAGTACAATAGCAGCGAGGAACACAGTCCAACCATGGTGTTTCCAGACTTGACACTGCGGCCCACCTGGCACTCTGCCTTCTTGTGAAAGTCGTGAGCCATGTCGTGCAGGTAGCCAGTCCCAGATCTGTGACCCACAGAAAGTGTGGGATGATAAATGTGATTTTGAGCCACCAAATTTTCAGTGATTGATCTCACAGCAATAGATATCTGCTACTACAAAGTTATCTACAGAGTTGTTGAAAATATAGGCCTGAAACTTAACAGAAAGCAATGAAATTAGAAGGCATCTGTCTGTCTTCACATAGTTGCATACAGAGTTGCTGAGTAGAGAAGAGGGCAAGACAAGTTTTTGGAGATTACCGATATTTAAGGAAAATAAGATCCATCAGAAGAAGAGAAATCCTTGAGAAATTTTTGACACAATGAGGAAAGGAAATATAAGTCACAGGAACCCCAGAAGGTGATGAGAGAGACAAAGGAACTGAAAATATAGTAAAGGAAAAAAATTGAAGAGAATTTCCCAAGTATGAAGAAGGAAATGAAGATATAAATACAGGAAGCCAGAGGAACACCAAATTACAACAACAAAGGAAAACTACAGCAAGACACATAATAGTGAAGCTTCCAAATTCCAAGACAACGAAAAAATACTGAATCTGATGGGGGGAGAAACAGAAAACTTATAAAGGAAAACCAATTAGGCAAACATCAGACTTCTCTGAAGAAACACTATGGGCAAGAAGAGAATGGAGCAAAAATAAAAAAAAATAAATAAAAAGAAGAGGAGAAATCCATGGTAAGTAATGGGCTAAGGCTGAGGCTGAGAGCTAGGAGACAGTGTAATTATAGATGCAAAATGACAAGAAAATTTCATGAGGAAGTGATTTAATACCAAATCTAATTAACATTGTGCAGAAGGAAGAGGAGATGTATTTGTGAAAAACTTATGAAATAGCCACTATCAGTGTTTTGCAAGTACTAATTTATTTGGTCCTTATAAGAAAAACATGATTAGTCTCATTTTACAAGTAAGATACTCAAAAAAGAGAAATACCAACTTGTGCACGAAAAGTCAGGATTCAACCTGGAACTAACTCCAATCTTTTGCTTTTCCCCCTAAGATATAATAACTTTGTGACTTGCATGGGTTAAGTTACAAAGCGCTCTGAAATAACAACTTACTTACACTTATAGAAAATACCTGTGAGGTGGTTAAGACATTCAATTCTAAACATTGATTAGTGCTCAAGCTTGACCACTTGATGTTCCTTTTTAAAGGAATCATATTTTCTGAGAAAATATTTCTCAGAACCCTGCTCGTACTAGCAGGTCTACTTTCCTTCCCTGCCTTTGTAACTCCTTTTAGATAAATTTAAGCACCACGTCCTCCCACATGATTGTTCAGTGATTGGTTTATGTCTGTTTTCTCTATCATAGATCGTGTCTACACTTTCTGTCATGATTTCTATATGTCTGACTTATCATAGACAAATAGACATTTGTCATATGGAGACTGAATGAATAAATGAATGAAAGGCCATGTTGGCTAAGTCCTGAAGACTCAATAAGATGAAAAAGGTAGAGGCCTGACAAGCAAAAGCACAGCGTATATGAAAATCTGAAAGCATAAAAGAGCACCAAGTATACAGCAGAGAAAACATTTCCATATGGAAATTCAATGCTCACTTTATCATATATACTGAATTCAGAGCCAGATGGCTATGGATTTGCTAGAAAGTGGCAGACATAGTAGGGAAAGCTGAGGATCATCACAGACTCTGTTGGTTAATGTGCTGGAGCTATTCTTCCCTTTTTCCTCACAATAGAACGCTGAGTTCAGAAGTTCACCTGCATTTGACCATGTGTTTGAGGGGCTGCTTCTCCTCAGGCTTAGGAAGGAAGAGGTGGAGGATCCTGTTGCCTTAAAGCAATCCAGATGGGTACATCCCCCTTGCACACGCAGAGTGGACATGAGCACATGGCACAGCACACTCCCATCACGTGCTTGCTAAAGCGGCAACGTCATTCATTTCCACTGATGAGCCATTACCATATAATTGGAATAATCTCAGGCCACTATTATTACTATGTAGTAATAATTGTCACTTATTGAGCATGTGCTGCTCCAAGCACCATAACAAGTGATGTATACAGCTCACGTATACAGACGCCCTATAAGCAATGTCTTTGCTGTGGTAAGAGTTCGAGATTAACTTAATTTCTAGGTAACTTATTTCAGTTTTCATTAGCTAATCCATTTTATTCAATGGACTCAAGCATTCTTGACCTAAGTGAGAAAAAAAGGGAAAGACCTATTTATCACATATAGTAGAATAAAAATGAGATGGGAGAGAGAGTGAGAGAGAATGAGTATGAGTCCCTTTCCTCATCTTAACCTCGATCATGAGAGAAAATGACCAGATCTTCTTTCCCAGATAAAGCAGAGTTGATTTTAAAGATGCTACGGTAGTAAAGCCTTGACTTTATAGCATGACATCTCATTCCCCGGGATGATGAACCATCAGGGAGGAGGTAAGAGTCAGAACATGATCTAAATACAGAGCTGGATTGTAACAGATGCTGCTCCTTACCCAGAGAGAATATTCTTTCCAGCTCCTTCACTCAGCAAGTCTAGCTTCTCAAGAGCCCCTCTCTCTGTGATCTCATCTGAAATAAGGGTTCGTGGTATACTGGTTAACTACAGTCCAACCGACCTCCTTGAACTTTTCAACCTGGTCAAGATTTGTCCCAATTGAGTCTTTACTCTCCATGTTCTCCTGGCCAGAGTCTCTTCCTCAAGAAAATTAAATGACTCATTTCTTCAAATTACTTAATTTTACACTCTCAAAGTAGTCACTGTATAAATTAGCAGTCCTGTCACTCTATCACCCGAAGCTGAATTAGTCTTCATGATGGCAAGTGTAGCTGTGTGACATTATGTTATGCTTATCCCAGATCAGCCCAAATAAAATGAGAACCCCTGAGGCCCGGCTTTCAGTTTGCTCCTTATTTCCTCAGTGCCCAGAAGAATGTGGTACAAATGTGCCACTTAGTAAATATTGTTGAATAAAAAAATAATTTTTATTAGAGATAAATGTATTAAGATTTAAAAATTGAGTTTCAACTGATTAGTGTATATTTTAATCCATTGACATGATCAGTAATGTGTTAATGAACCCATTTATTTGCAAAATGTGCATAATAATAGTATTTCATTCACCATGGGATTTTGAGTATTTCCACTAATGATTTATTAAACCAGCTATTTGATACAACTTGATGACGATTGCCAAAATGATCTAAAGTATGAACCAAATATAATATGGTCTGTATTTTCTTTCTCAGGTGTGTCCACATTTCAGGAAATGAGAATGTTCTTAAATTTACTAAGCTGATTGTAGAAATCAGGGAATTGGGATTCACATGCTACTCCCCTACATGCTAGGCTGCTGCTGGCAATTCCAAACTTTAAAGAAGAGAGTTGCAACACAAAAAAATCTGACTTAATTCTAGCATTGACCAGGCATAGGTTCTTCTGAGTTTACTGATGTTCAAGACTAACAGTCTCTTAGGGGAATATGGGTTTCTTCAGACAGCACGCCTTGGTTCCTGAGGTTCTCTCACTGCAGACATATTAAGACGAATCTTTCCTGGAAGGGCTATCCTGGCCCCTGCCTTCCTTGGTCCTCTCCTCACAGGATGACACCTACATTTCTGAGATCCTATCACCCCCACAGGCAGCCTTCTTTTTTTTTTTTAAAGATTTATTTATTAATACATACAAGCTGGGGTACAGGCCAGAGGCAAGTGGCTGCGTGAGGGTCCGCCAGAGACAGAGTGGGGAGCAGAACAGGCAGATCAGAAATACACTACTGAGGGGCGCAGCGGGCAAGGCAGGAGAGGTCTGCCGCACCATATGGGACTCTCCCCAGCTGGGCGTCGAACTCGCATCGCGCGCCACTGACAGCTCCACAGCGCAGTGCTCAACCACTGCACCACCAGGGAGGTCCCACAGGCAGCCTTCTTGAACCCTCTTTTGAATCACTCTTGCTTCAGCCTTAACAACAAACAGACAGCTACAGCCTCTGATTTTTAGGCTCTGTCAGTATTAGAACCAGTTTTCTTGCGGCATAGACTCCATAAAACATGAACAAAACAGTCTGAGTGTGTTCCTGGAAGCCTGTCCAAATAGACACCTAGGGACAATGTGATATATCTTAGATTTCTCAAAATCCCTGGAATCTTACTTCCCCTCATCACTTCAGGCCCCACTGAAACTGCATCTGCCTTTAAATTGCACTCTCCCTCACGCTGAGTAGTGCCATGAGTATCTACTCATACCAAAGCTTAAGTGAGTCATACAGACTTTGTTTCAAATTTTGCAGGGGTGGCAGAGGCAATACTGAAATCACACCACTGACAGCAGCCAACTCAACTTACATTGTACACAAGAACTTTATCCTGCAAAGCAATTCATACTTCTCTGACTCCTGCTTCCCCATTTGCTTACACAAGACCAAAATTTCTCAGCACAACAAAGGCCATTTCTATGAAAAAGTACTGTCCTCCAAAAAGAGCAGTCATTTATAAATATCAAAGTCTCATGCATAGATGTGTATGTAATATGTAAACGTGAAAGCAGTACATGATGGATTTGTTTGTATTTTAATTTGAATAATGCTGAAAATGCCAAAATGTTGGAAGTTACGAAGTCATCAGTACTTCATTATACTTGTGTACATGTGTGAGCATACAGAGACACTAAATAGGAAGCAGATGTCAACCTTAGCTCTTCCTACCTCTTAAACATGATTATTTTAACAGTTAGGTGTGTTGTCAAGTATTTTGTTGTTGTTGAGATATCACTGATATATGCCATTGTATATGATGCAGAAGTATAGAATCACACACTTGAGGTAGATATTACTATACCACACCTACCAAAAAGGCACTGAAAGTCCTCCACCTAAGCCCATTGTGCTCCCTCCCTGGTCAGAATTCTAGGTTTTGTTAATGGTTTCATTTTATCTGACACCATTTTGTTCACTATATTCCATATATACATGACACCATCTGGTATTTGTCCTTCGCCTTCTGACTTATTTCACTTAGCATAATCCTTCCATGTTCCATCCATGTTGCTACAAATGACAAGAGTTTATCTATGCTTATAGCTGAGTACTATTCCATTGTGAATATATACCACATCTTCCTCATCTATTCATATGTCTTTGGGCACTTAGGTTGTTTCCATAGCTTACTGCCAAGTACTTTTTTCATCTAATGCAGACATTAATGCTCGGGTAGCTTATATACAAATATAATCATATGAAACACATGGTCTGTAAATTGCTGGGTTTTTTTTTTTCATTGACAATATAGCACCAATAGCTCCTGGCCCACTTTCATGGCTACAAAGTATTCCTTTTTATAAGGATAGCCTTACTAATTTAGGCTTCCCTTGTCCTGCCTGTCCACTCTTCACAATAATTTTTCCAGTCTTTGGCAGCTTCTAATCTGTAGTGATCATGTCTTTTTCAAAATGTTTTGACTTTGTCTTCATTTTTCCACATGAACTTTAGAATAAATTTTGAAAGGTCAAAGGAAAACAAATGTTCCACTGAGATTGGCATTAGAGGAAATGTAGATATTAATTTGAGGGTGAATTAGCGTGTTAAAAATATTGCCACTTCATCCAGAAACATGTCACACTTTTGCATTCATTCGTGTTAGGTTGTTTATTTGATTTTATGTTGGGTGCCCAATAAAGTTTTGTGGTTTTTATCATAAATGTCAGATGTAAGCAGTGATAAGTGTATGCAAAGTGATAAGTGCATGGCAAATCAGCTTATAGTCTAATTTCCAGATTAAAAAAAAGAACAAAGATGTTGACTGTGTGTTCCTACTTTTCCAAAATTTTCAGCTATTTACATTTTAATAGCTTCAAAATGGTGTCGGTTTCTTTTCATTGCCAATATTTTATTTACTGATTCAAATAATCTAAGTTTTAAGATTTTATTTTCCCCCCTATATAAGCCTAGAGGCTTATAAAGCTACTAAAATTTTGAATGATATGCATCATTGAATATATGTATTTTTTCACTGACCTAAGTCCATACGCAGTTTTTGTTTGTCAGTGTTTTAAGTCCTACACATTACTTTTAAATTAAGACTTCATAAGGAAATATTCATGCGAAGTCAATCAGGGTACTGATAGAAAGTGCTCCTGTTTTTTTTTTTTTAATCTGTGTTTTCTATTGTTTTTCATAATAACTGCTTGATTACATATATTGAAGAAGCTGGCTATTCATGTCTTCAGCAATTTTTCCACTGGGTCCTTTTTCTTGGTCTCTGGATTGATACTATGGGAAGTTCTCTGAAGCCATCTTCACTAGAACAGAAAGAAGAAACTGCCAATTTTTTTTTTTTTGGTTGTTAATGTTTTTTATAACTTTAAACACAATTAAAAAGTCCACATTTTATAAGATAAGCCATGACAGTTAAATGTTTGGTTTTTTTTTTT